>JBBPKO010000850.1:0-11564 GCA_038089295.1 Xerocomus amazonicus
GTCTCTCCTCTCCATGGTTTGTGGACCTCCTGTCTCTCTCACCACTACTGCTGTCCCCTGTCCCTTTTGTCTGCTTCTCATCCCTGATCTACTCTATACACTCCCCTTCTTCCTCTTGTTATTGCTACTCCCCTCCCCCTGACACTGCCTGCTTGTTCTGATTTTCTATTGTTGGTGCCTCCAGTCTTGTCCAGGGGGTATTTTTTGTCTCTTCTTGTTTTCTTGAAATGTTCAGCATGACATTAAACTGTATTTCCTCCCCCTGTCTTGAATGTCCAGCATGACATTAAACTGTGTTCCTCCCCCTTCTTGTCTAGAAAGGTCCTAGGCATGACTTTAAACTGCTGTACAGTTTTAAGTAAGACATAAAACTGCTGAATAGTCCTAGAAAAAGAAGGAAAACACCCTAGACATAGCGATAAACTGCTAAAATCTACAAAAAGAAGACTCAGAACTCCTCAACATGAGTCTAAACTGCTCATTTTAGGGACACTTTGGTTTTGTAGGAGTTGGCTCTCAGCATGGCCTTAAACTGCTTCCCTTGCCAGTCCATGGTTTGGATATCAGTGATTGGCACTCCCAGATTGGAGTTCCCCATACCCCTGTCCATACTTAGAGTGGGTGGTTATAATTCAAAATCAAATAACCAGAGGACCTGGGTAGGTTGTTAAACTGCCTCAGGCTTAACTGCTCATGTAGGTATGGTTAGCCCACATCCCTCATCGGAGGTCAAGCAAGGTTGACACCCTTCACTCTACCCCTCCTCTCCTTTCCTTCCCTTGTCAGTCACAGACCTGGCAAGTCTGTTCTCTATATGAATTCTCTGGATAGTCTTCCTGCACAAAGTAAAACTGCTTCCTTCCCCCTCTCTCCTGACCTTGAGGTATGGCCTGAGAATCACCTCTACCCCAGAATCCTCTCCTCCAGCTCTACACATTTTCCATGCATCTCTGCAACCTCCCTTCTATCCTCGCATTGATGGCTTCCACTGATAGAAGTGTTAGCACTCCTGATCCGTAGGATACCCATCCTCCACCTTGGCAAAGTAGACTTCTTTCAAGAACCCTGTCTCCCTTCTTCCCTATCACTGCATTGACTTCTTCTGTCTTGGTACCAGCTGCTTCTTTTAATCCTTCCCCCTCCCTCTGACTGTTTTTAAGAGACACACTTTGTACCAATCATTGATATCCTCTTGTCATGTTTTTCCCTACCAATTCCACCATCAATGCCTGTGTTGCCCTTCTCAACTATCATCTTCACCCACATCTTGTTGATGTTCCTCCTCACATTTCCCTCAACAATCTCAATCCATACAAATTCTTCTCATCGTTGAACAAAGTCCATCACTATGGTGTGACCTGACATGTTCACAGTTATCCCTATTGCCTTTCCATCTTTTGGGCATGTTCTCTCCTCATGCTAGATGCCCAGTGGATGGATCATCTCTGTCCTCCATTCAATTGTCATATTCCCAAACAACCCCACTAGCTCTCCACCCCTCATGCTTGGTGCCCAACACTTATTCCCTCATCGGAAACATCATCCTTCATGTGGTAGTTCTTCTATTGCTGCCTGTAACAGCTCTATCCTACTGTGTTCATCACCTCTTCCTCGTAGTCTCTACCAACCCCCTCTGCTGACGACTTAGACTCTTTCAATGCTGATGAAGTAAACTCCTTGCTCTCACTTTCTGAGTGAGGTTTGCTCTAGGGTTCTGGTTTTTCCTTAGGGTTTTTCAAGCTGGTGCTTGAAATCTATAGATGGAGCTAATGTTATGATTTCCTGTAGCATTACACCAATTGCTCTATATCGGCACGCTCTCCCATTTCCTGCTCATTGTCTATGCCTTATCCTGCCCCCACCCTACCCTGCTAGAGTCACTTATATCCTTCTGATCACTCCCTTTGTCTATTTATCAGTCCTTGCAGCAGGATCCTTATGTATCTCCCCCTTCTATTGCCTTGTGTTCCATGTCCTGGACTGGTAAGCCCTTGCTCCATGTCCTATTGTAGTATTACCCTTCACCCATGGGATACCCCTTTGCCCTATTCCCCATTGAGCCATTCCTATTTGATATACTATATGCTTCTCTACTGCGGATGACTCATTCCTGTACAAACCCTTGACCTAGGGTTATGGACTTACCATATATGTATCTACATAGCTTGGTCTGGGCACTATTACCTATAGTATAAGTATGTATGTACTGAGAGGATTGTCCCTCATCCATATTCTCACTGTTACAAGGTTAGACCTGGTATCTAGCCTAGAATATACTTCCTTTATCATTCTCTTGGATCCCATCTATTGATCTCCATCCTGGAATGCTCCTCAAAGATCCCCTTTGGACCCCATCTCTTCAAAGACCTCCAATTCTGGGATATAGATAAGTCATATTCAAGATGATCAATGTTGACGTCTTTCTATTCTAAGGAATTTAGAACATATATCGTAACACTGATAGAAGTACTGGCACTCCTGATCTGCAGGATACCTGCCTTCCATCTTGACAAAGTGGACTTCTTCAAGAATCCCATCTTCCCTGATCTCCGTCGCCACATTGGCTTCTTTTGACTAGGTACCGGTTGCCTCTTTTATCTTCCCCTTTACTCTGATGATGATATAAGGATCGTACTTGATAGATTCCTGGCATCACAGTCATGTTCTTCCCCACCAACTCTACTATCAATGCCTGTGTTGCTCTCTTTAACCATCACCTCCACCCCTGTCTTGTTGATGTCCCTCCCCACATTTCCCTTTCTGATCTGAATCCCTATGAGTTCTTCTCTTCATTAAACAAAGTTCGTCACTGCGGCATGACCTGGCATGTTCGAAGTTGCCCTTATTGCTTGGAAGTTTTCTAGACTTGCTCTCCCCTCACACTAGATGCCATATGGATGGACCACTTCTGTCCACCATTCAAGTGTCACATCCCCAAATGCCCCCACTGGCTCCCCAATGCCTGTCCTTGGCAACCAATGCTTGTCTCTTCATCAGAAACTTCTCTCTTTATACAGTAGTTCTTCTATTGCTGCTTGCAACACCTTTGGCCTATGGCATTCATCACCCCCTCTTCATGGTCCCCGCCAACCTCCTCCACCGATGATTTGGACTCCTTCAACAAAGATGAAGTCGACTCCTTGCTCTCACTCTCTGAGCAAGGTCTTCTCTAGGATTTTGAAATATAGGGTTTTTCGAGCGGTGCTTGAAATCTATACATGGAGCTAATGTTATGTTTTTCTATAGTGTTACACTGATTGCTCTACATCGGTACACTATCCCATTTCCTGCTCATCGTCTATGCTCTATCCCTTCCCCTCTCTACTCCACTGGACATCACATATATCCTCTTACTCACTCCCTTTATCCACTTGTCAGTCCTTGCAGCAGGACCCTTATGCATTTCCCCTTACGTTCATCTCGTGTTCCATGTCCCAGACCAGTAAGCCCTTGCCCCATGTTCATATGTAGTATTACCCTTTGCCCATGGAATACCCCTTGCCCTATTCCCCATTGGGCCGTTCTTCTTTGATATGCAGTATGCTTCTCCATCACGGATGACTCATTCCCATACAAACCCTTGATTCAGGGTTATGGACTCTTCTATATACATATATACATAGCTTGGTCTGTGTGCCATTCCCTATAGTATAAGTAGGTATGTACTATAGAGAGATGTCTCTCATCTGTATTCTCACCATTACAGGGTTAGGCCTAGTACCTAACTTCCTATTTGATTTCCTTTATCGTTCCCTTGGATCCCATCATATGACCTCCATCCCAGAACACTCTCTGAGATCCTCTTTGGAATACAACACCAAGAAGGCCTCCAATCCCAGGATATAGCTAATTCATATCCAAGGCTTCAACGTTGATAGCCTTTCCATTTCAAGGAAGTCATAACTTGTAACACAATCAATCTCTATGGGAGCATCCCTTCCTAGTTGGATCCCAGTCCTAGTGAACTGAGGAGTTGAAGGGGGAGGTCCCCTAGGTGCTGGATAGCAAGTTTTGTTTACCATAAAGCGATTCATAGACATAGTTCTTTCTAGATTCATCCTCTCCATGTTTCTTCCTATCTCTCTGAAAACTTTCTTCCAGTCTTCATATCCTGAAACAGTGGTGTAAAGTGCAGCATGGTAGTAAATCCTGTAATCTACTGTGTATTTCAAAAGGGTTTCAGCATGATCTTCAGAGATCTCTACTTCACTTTGAAGATTTTCAAAGATCTGAAGGAATTCATCTATAGATCTCTCATTTTGTTTGAGAGCTTCTAGTTTTTTGAATGATTCCCAGACCAGGTCATTGATTCTAAAGTAGTCTTTTACTTCTTCTTCAAAGTCCTTCCATGTAGGCCAAGCATCATCTCCTTTTTTGATAGATAAGATTTGCTCTTCTGAGTCTTTCTCATATTCTTTCTCTGTATCTAGATATTTCTCCATGGTGATCCTGGCAAATTCTTGTGCCTTGTCTTCCATGCAACTCAAGACTGCCACTATCTGATACTTGTTATGTTTCCATTGGTTACAGGTTCTTCAGGCTCTAATCTTTAGCCACCAAGTCCTAAATTGGCTCCTATCTCCATTCCATTTGCCTGGATCTGCAATTTTCTTTGAAACATCTTTTCCTTTGTCTTCTTTGAACTCATCCAGAGTATCATTAAGCTTCCCAAGGACCTCAGCCAGTGTGTCCACTGCTAATTGCCCCAAACTTCCTCCCAATGGTGTGTGTGACATCCTTACTATTTAGTATCTTCCAACCAAGCTCTGGGGAGTTTACAACACAAAGATCAGAAGTAGTAGTGTTTAGATCCAAGGTAATAGTGTCTCCTTCACTGTGTTTGATAGCAACAAGGCTTATGTAGTGATGTAACAAAGCTACACATAAACTAAGTACTGGGTAAAGGTTTCCCAGACTACCTCAGCCTCTTGGCACTGGATACTGTATGGATCCTTAGCCCAGCTAACCTGGTTGGACAAAGCTTATTCAGACTCGACTCTGACACTGTAAACAACCCAATGGGGTTATCTTAGAAGATCTATCTATCTGAGACACAAATCTGCCCTTCTAAGGAGCTCCTTAAAGTTTGAGGGGTTCTGAAACAAATTCTTAGGCAATAGCTCGAATGCCACTTGTCCTTATGGATCAGGAATGAATACAGCAAAGCTGCAGCACCTTAGCCTTAGTGCCCAGGCAGTGGATGATAGCCTAATCCAAGTGTTATGACCTTAAGCCTCAAGGACTAATGGTTCCACAATAGCTAAACAATCTTACAGTATTCCACCAAGACTGACAAGAGATGGAGTGAAGGATGGATAAATGAAGTGAAGACAGAGTGAGACTTGTTCTTAATACACTGTAGCTCAAGTCCAGAAGACTGAATGTCAACAAAAGTACAAATAGATTAGGCTAAAGTATCTAGTACATGTTCCTACTTATTTATATGATAGATCTACTGTACACAGACATTACTGTGGTTGATGCTACACATCTGAGTGTCTGGAGTGATCTAAATAAGTAGTTGGTACCAGGTGTAGCCAACTAAAGTCAAAAGTATTATGAAGTGTTGAAGAAAGAGTGAAGAATGGTGAAGATAACTAAGTATAGTATATGAAAGTGTACATTTTGGCAAAGTAAAGTAGTGGTGTTGTAACATCCAGCTCTCCACAAGCTTCCCCCTTCTTCTTTGTCTCTAAGAAAACTGGCAATTTTTGTCCCTGCCAAGACTACCAATATTTGAATGACTACACTATAATGAAACCTCCTATTTTCTACAATTTTCTCCCGATTTTTCCAGCATTTAATCTTTACTTTTCAGGTCACATGACATTTGCTTATTCAGACTTCCACTCTTCATAGTCACATGACATGTCACATGACCAATTAGGTAATCTAGTCCAGACCAATGACTCAGCAAGTCATGTGATCAGTTCTAGACCCTATGACATCATAATGACATCATTTGTTCCATCATATTCTAACCAATAGCATTAGTCTCTCTTATCTTTCGCTGACTGATCCTGTAATACTTCCAGCCAATAGCTGATTGGACTCTTATCATACTATAGTTATTAGCCAGTAGCATTTACCTCTCTTGTTGATTTGAACCTTAATTAATGTAGCATAGCATGGTCTGTGCATAGATAGCAACAATATAAATACCAGGGTGAGCAATGAGTGGAATCCCTAGTCTTGTTCACTTGGGCATTATCTGGGATCTAAAAACCAAGCCAGTACAAGTGTGTGACTACTCCATTATCCTTGCTCCAGCATTTGCTTGAGTGTTGGTGTTTCATCCATTACTGTTGTTCTACCACAGTTCTATTTCTGTGGTTTTTCAATCTTGTTTCACACACTGTCAAAAATGCTTACCCCTACCTTTTATCCCTGAACTCATTGATAAATTATGGGGATCAACAATCTTCACAAAGATGGATATCTGTTGGGGATATAACAATGTGCTCATCAAACCAGAGGACTGTTGGAAAGCTTCTTTCATCACTTCCTTTGGCCTATTTGAACTAACTGTGATGTTCTTTGGACTATACAACTCTCTTGCCACATTCCAAGCCCTGATGAATCACCTCTTCCATGACTACCTTGCTCAGAGATGGTTAGTCATTTACATGGATGACATCTTCATTCACTCTTCAGATCTGTCTCTTCATCATGACCATACCCAACTAATCCTTAAACCTGACTCATGAAACATTGCTAACACTATTCATATTATAGTAGCATTAATCATCATAGATAAGCTCCTTTTTAGCTATTGGTTGAGATAAGAGTAGTTTCTGCTATTAGCTCTATTTTTACTCTGATGATTCATCATAGTTCTTACACCTTCCATGGTGTTCTGCTTCCTTACTATAGTTAGTAGGAGATTACTACAGATACTGAAGGCTCTGTAGTACTTAAGACTGAAAATATCACTCAGTCTTTAGAATCTTAACACATTCTACTCTGATTCATTCTGAGCCATAGCTCTATATAAACTCTCATCTTATCCTTGATTCAAGCCACTAGCATCAGTGAGTACTCTCACTGATCTCTGCCTTTTCTTGCTCTGCTGCCATTGGAGATACCAATGTCTCCAATACTGCCATCTTAACATAGCAGCCTTCCCAGCTACCATCACCATCAACTACTCACCCTTGAACCTCTTCACCTCTACCTCTTCTCTCTACCCTTCTCTCTCCCCTTAGATGAGTGAGAATGTCTTCCTCCTCGAAATCCATTGAGCTTCAGCTCAATACCCCAGAAGAATATGATGGTAGCTTCCACACTGCAGCCAATTGGCTTAGCAGCATTAGAACCTATCTCCTTATAAACAAGGCAATCTATAAAGATGATGATATGAAAGTCACATTTGTACTTTCTTATATGAAGAAAGGACCAGCCAAAACTTGGGCTACTTCAGAACAAGGCACTCAGTGCCAATACCTTTGGAAAGTTTGCCAACTTCATCATTAAGTTCAAGGTAGACTTCAAACACTCTGACTTGAAACACCAGACATTGAGATGGCTCACTACCTACCACATCCAAAAGAACAACAATTTGATGAACTATGTCAATCAATTTAAGATGAAGGCTGTACAGGCTGAACTAAATGAAACCACCAATTCAGCTGTCTTGATTTCATACTTTGCAGCTAGCATTCTCCCTCCCTTGATGTGACACATCCAATCCATAGACACTGTCTCAATGAAGATCACTGAGTGGTATGCAAAGGCCTCTCACTTCAAGATGTAATGGGAGCTTGCTGATTGAATTGAAAGGCAGCATTCATGATCTTCCACCATCTACACTCCCCTTTTTTGTCAATCTACCCCTTCCTCTATCTCGAAAGATGCAAATACTATGGATGTGGATAGATTGACTGTTATAATTTTCCTTTCTCTTTGAGTATGCCTCTTCTTTTACTCTCCTTTTATGGACAATCTTCTCCTTCTAGATGATGATCTCATCATCTTGTTCCCCCATTGCTTCCATGCTGCTTCTTCTCCAAGGGATCTTTCTGCAGTATCTCACTAAGCATCTGCAGCAGTAGTCGTCATCCACAGTAGCTGACTTAGCATGGCCTGTGCATGATCTATAGCAGTATATAACCTTCGCTATGTAACAGTAGTCGGTAAGCTAGTTCTATACAATCCAACACAGTTCTAGTCTTGTCCTCATAGCAAGACCTCCCTTTTGCTTGAGTCTTATACCTTCATCAATTCAATGATCTTGAAGGTACTAAAGAAGCATAACAAAAGAACTAGCTTCCTCTTAGCTGGAAGTTATCAAATGCCAGCATTCTGCCTATATTCCATCCCCCATCATTGAGCAGTGATGATGATGAAGAAGACAGATCTGCAATCTACACTGACTCCTCTCCCTATCTATCCTCTTCTCCCCCACCAGCTGAGGAAGAAATCTTCCCACTCGAAATCACCTCCCTCCCCATTCCCCCACCCCCACTTCCCCTACCTCCAATGGAAGAATCAGCAGCTGTCACACCCCACTCTACTGAATTAAAGGCTGGATTACCCAGTGACTTTTTGGGCAAATCCCTCAATGTCTCTCATTGGAGAATGGCCATGATGGTCTTCTTCACCCTAAACCCTGACATCTATGATACTTATGGCAAGAAGATGCTTGTAATGCTGAGCAAAATGACTAAAGGCCAAAGAATGGCTTTCATAGAAAAGTGGTATCGTCAGATTGGCAATCCAGCATTCCCTACAAATGACAAAACATATGAACAACTCATGGAAGACTTTGAGAAAACATTTTTCCCTTTTAACTATAAAGATATGGCACAATGAAAAATGCAGGACACCATCCAGAATCTCTAGAACAAAGACAGATTTCAAAATTATATCGCCAATTTTCAATTGCAAGTTGCATGATTGGGTATCACTGATCAAACCACCTTGATTGACATCTTCACTAGAGGGTTGGACCCTCGTCTCTCCCAGATGATCCTGTCCATGGCTACTATCCCTGAAACTCTCATTGAATGGGTAGATGCTGTGGCCAAATTCCATGCCCAGCAACAACATATCACAGACCTCTGAAGAGGAGACAGTTTAGGAGTTCAACAATGAGACCCAAATGTAATGGACATCAATGCGATTACCCTGACCTCAGCAAATTACACAAAGCACATCCACAAAAATTGGTGTTTTATCTGTCATAAGATTGAGTGTTGAATGGGCAAACACTGAGGGGAATCAAGTTCCAATCAACCCTGTTCTTCTCTGCCTTTCCCTTGAGCAAACTTCTCTTCCTGTAACTGACTGTTACCCTCTCTTCCTACCTGGTCATCCACCATATGAGCCATCTCCACCCCTCTGGAATTAGACCAATATGTCTCTTCCCTGATTGAAAAAGAGAATATGCCAGCAAATATTTGTTCCATCCTACAAACATGTTATGATGAAGAAAACCCAAATACACTCAGCATGGCAAAATTAGTTGTCCAGAATTTTTGAAACAGAGGAAAGTGTAGTCGACACCTTCTCCTCCTTCAGTGGTAGCAGCTGTGTATACTAGTAAGAATGATGGAAATGCAATCAGAATCCCCCTCTCCATCACTGCTACTAAAAAAGTCAATATCTTTGCTCTCATGGATAGCAGGGCAATAGGAAACTTTATTAACGAAGCACATGCCTGACTTCATAAACTTGTCCTCCAACCTCTCTTCTCTCCCCTCCAAGTGAATAACATGGACAGAATGCACAATGGTGGAGAGAAAATCTGCTGGAAGACAACTATCCACCTTTCCTTCTAGGAAGTCTCCTAGATAGAAGACCTCTACATTACTAATCTAGGAAAAGAAAGAATAATCCTCAGGTTCTCTTGGTTGCAAAGAATGAACCCAACCATCAACTGGGCAATCAAGACCATTCAAATGATGTCTAACGAGAATGATGAGCAACCTTTACTCTTGCAATTCCTCTCCACCTCATCAAACACCAAGATTGCATGACAACTAACCTGACAAAATCAAATAAGATGAGATGAAACTGAAGAAATCATTGTTAAGACTATGCTTGCAACAGATCTAGCCTAACAGATCAAGAAGGAAGACCCTGTCCTCCCTCCCTTCATAACTGACTACCAAGATGTTTTCTCCGACCCAAAAGACAGAACTCTCCCTCCCTCTTGTCCCTTTGACCATGCAATAACACTCTCCCCAGATTTCATCCTGAAAGTTGCCAAGACCTATTAGCTTAATCCACAAGAAATGGTGGCATGTAAGATGTTTATTGATGAAAACCTCTGGATGGATCGTATTATTCCATCTAATTCCCTTCAAGCCTCCCTCTTCTTCTTTGTCTCAAAGAAAACTGGGGATCTTTGTCTCTGTCAAGACTACCGCTATTTGAATGACCACATGGTCAAAAACACTTACCCCTTCCCTCTTATCCCTAAACTTATCGATAAATTATGAGAGTCAACAGTCTTCATGAAGATGGATATTCACTGGAGATATAACAATATACTTATCAAACCAGAAGACTACTAGAAGGCCACCTTCATCACTCTCTTTGGCCTATTTGAACCAACTGTCATGTTCTTTGGGTTGTGTAACTCCCCTGCTACATTCCAAGCTCTAATGAACCACTTCTTCCATGATTACCTCACTCAAGGATGGTTGGTCATTTATATGGATGACATTCTCATCCATTCTTCTGACCTATCTCTTCACCATGACCATATCTGTCTCATCCTTGCCCACCTGTGTCAACACTCTCTCTTCCTCAAACTGTCCAAATGTGTTTTTGATACATCCTCCGTTGAATATCTTGGTCTTATCGTCATGTACAATAGTGTACATATGGACCCAGTCAAGGTGTCTGCCATACTGGACTAGTCCCCCCCTACATCAGTCAAGGGTGTTCGCTCTTTTCTTGGGTTTTGCAATTTCTATCAAAAGTTCATCTCTGGTTTCTCCCATCTAGCTACCTCTCTCTATTCCCTTACCCACTTTACCCATTCTTGGGACTGGACTTCTGCTTGCCAATCTGCCTTTGATGGCCTCAAATAGTTGTTCACAACTACTTCTGTCCTCCCTCTCTCTGATATTACTACTCCATTCTTTCTCATGATGAACATCTCTCTCCTCACTACTGGTGGTATCCTTATGCAAAAGGATACCAACAGTGACCTTCATCCCTATGCTTATCTCTCTCACACCTTATCCCCCACTGAACGGAATTACGATATATATGACCATGAACTTCTAGCTATGATCCACACTCTCTCCAAATGGAAGCATTATCTTCAGGGCACTGGTCTTCCTGTTACTGTCTATATGGACCATAAGAACCTCTTGTACTTTAAACAACCTCATTGCCTCTCTTGCTGCCAGGCTCATTGGATGCTGTTCCTCCAGGATTTCAATCTTCATTTCTCCATCCAACCCGGTTTGGTGATGGGTCCCACGGATGCCCTCTTCTATTCCTCCTCTTCTGACCCTTCTTCTGATAATAGTGCCATCACTCTCCTTCTCTCTGATCTCTTTATTTCTCTCATTGACCTGGCCTTGCAGCAGAAGATCACTCTTTCCTCC
>JBBPKO010000852.1:0-11556 GCA_038089295.1 Xerocomus amazonicus
TCCAAATATACAGGGTAACGAAAAAGGTCAAACTGAGCCCTTATATGAACCTCCTCGCCAAGGAAGGCATGTTCTACTTTGTTGCGTGAGTTTTATCCCCAATGGTTTTGTCAAGTGGCAGACATTGACGACATGTGTGAACAAACAGCATCCTGTTCAATGCACTCGTCAGTCTGTTGATGTGCATAACAGTCATTCCGTCGTACGGATGGCAAATGATAGTGTTTGGCCCGCTGCAGTGTATCCCTGTGTTCACTCTGGTCCCCCGGTTCATCCTGAACTTGCGGGAGCTCTATGCATGCGATATTCGCCGTGGGCTTGGGGACCAGCTCGATGTTGGATTTGGATTGTCGTCGGGGTCTGTCCGTCATAGGGATATCTTGAGCACGGCCATGTTCGCGGACAGGGTCGAAGATGGGGATCAAAGTGAGGAGATAAGAGAAGAGGAAAGGGAGACAAACGTCCCCTCTGGGAGTGGTGTATGTTGAAGGGGAGGTTGTCGTGAATGCTCCGTTCCATCGGACCGTCTGTTATCCCAAGCTTATGTCGTCTTTTCATTCTTGTTCGCTGCTCATTTCTTGATATGCTGGTCACATAATCCTTATTCAACGGTTTCAAACAAAATGGTTCGAAAATAAAATCCGAATACTTTGGTCTTGAAGATGGGCTTTTGTGATGCTCAGTCCATCCGTGGTCTGGGACCAGTCAAGCCTTGCCTGAGTCGAGAGTTTAATTGATCGGCGTGCACTTTTTTGTTGTGGGACGATCGCGACCGCTTTTCACTCTTATTCGCTTGCCAACACAGTCGGTGATGGTTGTCGAAGACATATAGAAGGCCGAAAACCTTACGTCATTGCCAGATAAGGTAATCGCGAGTCGCGGCGGCTAAGGTATCGATCGACGCGACAGGGAACGTTCTTACATCGATCGTGCCTCTGCCGACCAGAACACCTTACGCTCGTTGTTTTGTCCACACGATATTATACATAGCGTGTAGATGGCAATAGATAGTCATAATATAGTAAGCATCTTTATGACCACCGCTTTCGTTCATACTCAGAAGGTGGTGGAACAATAATTGCTCGAATACCAGGTCGTCAATGGTCACACAACCAGTCAGTTTTTCCGACTTCTGGCTATGGCGTAGCCCCGGCGATGATCGCCATTACTAGAGAGCACCATAATTCGTACAAGTCTCCGGATGGGTCGTGTGTGATAGGGATTATCTGTACATATTTGTTAGCACACTCCCACTTCCAACTGTTGGATCCACGTCTACGTCCAGAATTACTACCACCATCGCAACATCCCATTCCAACTTCTCCCACAACACACCCTCGACTTCCACTCCCAACACCCACCATTTCTCCGACAAGACCCGACCTCACCGCTAGACCAACCAGCCACGTAAAGTTCGGCATCAACCTCTTCCCTATCACGATCTCTGCATTCCATGTGATCGAGCGCGGGAGCACCCTCTCGGCCATCCTCCCTCCCCGCTCCGACAGCCCCGAGCGCGCCCTCCCACAACGACCACAGTCGCCCCACTCTCGCCGCCCTCTTCCCTTCTCACCCACCGAACCACCCCGCATCCATTCCCTCTATCAACGTTCCACATTGGGCAGCTTTGGGTCTCGACATGCCCAGATTCAAGAGCTGTCTCTTGTGCATTCCACGCCTGCCCGTAGCCCTGGGTGCAAGTGCAGTTTACCGTCCCATCCTACCTCATCAATTCCGCGTTCTATTTGCCTCTTGTGCGGGGGGTGCAACGGTCCCATCATTGGTCGCATTGTGAGTGCCATGGACCAATGATGGTACCCTAATTGCATCTGCAATGAACTCTTGGAACACGTGAGCAGTTATGAGCGGGATGGAAAGCCGTATTGTCATTTGGACTATCTTGAGATTGGCACCGTATCTCTACACTGCGATGATAACTCACATTGTACATCATGACTCAAATTGTCGTTTACTCCACGCCGCTCCACTGCAAAACAGCCATCATAGACGAACGATTAATCTCGCTCGACGACCCTGCCCTTGGTAAACGAACTTACCACGAACAGCAATTTTTCTGTGCTGAATGTGGCGATCCATTCCTTGCCCCATCCCGCCTTCTCCCGCCTTCCATTGAGCGCACCGGCGAGCTAAGTCTCACGGGTGACGGTGAGTTCGTTAACGACAATGTCGGATTCACAATGGACATCTGTATTGTGAAGCCTGCCACGTGCGACTTCGGATGCCAAAGGGTAAGGCATGCAAGAAGAGCATCAGGGATGGTCTTCCGTTCCCCCCATTCCCAGCCTCGCCAGTGGCCAGACGGGCTCAAGTGTGGTAAAGAGTACCCAGTGATGTATTAGAGTGCAATAGTATATTTGATTCTTGAGCGTAGATCGATACTATCGAAAATATAAATCATGAAATTCACTCTCGGGCCTGTCGATACGTTGAGGCCCGAGCGCTAATTGTAAAGTTATATCTGTAGTTTATACTCATGCTAATTGTACGCCAGCCCCACTACCATCGACGAGAGATATATTAAATATATTACTAATCTCGCAAATTGACATTTTTTGTGATGCTGACCCTTCTCTGAAGTCTAAAGGCCGTCTGACGTTTGGTTACACCTTTGAAACGCGACCACTATCGTCGCCTGAGGTGAGCATCGATCACGTTTTCAACCTCAAAATGTTGGTGTCCAGCAACCTCCAAACGGCTCTGGTCCGACAGTTAGGGTCAAAAGATTCGTCATCCCAGACGCTCTTCCGGGCCATTTTACTTTCTCGCCCACCCCATTGCGAAAATAGTAAGTTGCATTATATCTTCTTTTCGCTGCCGTTTCACATTCATCGGACGTATCTCCTCACAGGGCATTGCTCCAGTCGGGGCGCGCGGCTCCACAATTACCCACGGCAGTTTTCTGTCAAGATATCCCCCTCTTGACAGGAATATGACCATCTCTTGTTTGCCGACAGCCAATATCTGTAATTTGTCACCCGGGGGAAGAGGTGATTAGTTGAACTAGGTTTGTGATCGGGACCTCCTTCGTGCAAAACGTTTCGTGGCCGTGTGAGTCTTCTCAGGGCCTGTTTCACGCATCGTGAGCTGGGCACTACATTGAACGAGGTCCTTTTCATAGGCCACATGAGTCGGGTATGGCAACAAATGGCCACTGCCATCTAGATTTTCTAGCAACATATATGCAGCCCGAGCCCTGGTTCTAGCGACGCTATTTTTATAGCCCGCTGATGCGTGTCTGCGTGCCTGGCGTCAAGCCCAAGTATGTACTACTTTGGATCCCCGGGGTGCGAGTTGTCTTCGTTTTTTTTTGTTATTGCTATGCGGAAGCACAATTCCGTGCTCACCTGCGTTTTTTCGTCTTGTCCAGTTGGCATTCGAGAGCATGATCTTCCTGACTGTTGAACTGTTAATATCTATCAATGTAACAAGTGTATGAACGTCTCACCTCGGCCGTCGCAACACGGACTGAGGGAGAGAGGAAAGAGGAAAGAGAGGAAATTTTAAGTAGGTGATCAAATTCCTGGAAAACAGTGCTATACGAACAAAAGAGACACATACACAAGAATGTTACAAATGTCGTCCATACGATATGACGTCGACAAGGAATTGAGGCGCGCTGGTGCACGCGCTCTCCAGAGATGACTCTGGCCCGAAGCCGGTCGTGGCTGCGCGCGCGCTTCGATTTCCAACAGTAAAGCCCAAGCTTGTACTGTCATACTGCTGTTGATCCCCGGGGTGCCCGTTGTGTCGTTTTTGTTATCGCTATGCGAAAGCACAGACTTGTACTCACGTGCATTTTTTCGTCTTGTCTAGTCGGCATTCGAGTGCATGATCTTCTTGACGACACTATGGAATGCGCTCGCTCGGCCACGATTGAGAGATTCGGAGATGGCCAAAATCATGTATCGAGACAGCAGCCTGTACTTTTTCGTACGTCGTTTCATTTCTCTTTTCTTGTCTGCTCAGCGTCTCGAACGTATGTCGTAGGGCTTGTTTGGTAAATACCCTCCTGTCGATCAGTAGACCGTTTCTCCGTTGAAGACCCTCCTGTAAGTCCTCCGAATCGTCAATATGATTCTGAGTGCCGTCGCACCGGTTAGTCCGTCTGCGTGTCGAGTCGATTCACTCGCTGATACCGATCGTGATTCTACCTAGACCTCGTTCACGTCTATCGGCGTCTTGAACGTCCTCCGGTTCCTTTTCTTTCTCGCGTTGACACTTATCGGTGATGTCTCTCCAGTTTTTTCTGGAGCGTCACGAACGTGACCCTCGCCCGTCTGATCTTTAAGCTACGCGTCCTATCGAGCGGCCGATACCCGCGACGGCGACGATCGAGATTGCGGTGGCGGTGTCGTGGACCACGTGGAGTTGCCCGTGTTACATATGTACATGGATGGGCACGTCAGGGATTCGATGACGGAAAGTGGTGAGTGCGAACATGGACACAACGTTGTGCTTTGACGAAAATATTGATTGGGACGTTTTCTTCGAATGATGGACTACTTTTGTTCGATGTTGTTTTTGTTGAGGGATGATCGCGACCTACTTTTATTCACTCTTGTTTGCTCGTAAACTGGTGCACCACGTTCAGGTTAGTGGCGTCTGGAAGGTGGACGCACGGTGGGATTCGTATCACTTGATTACAGGAAACATGGTCAAGATTCGGGCAAGCGTTAAACGCCGACCACATCCTAAAGTACAAGCACGTAGCCTCAGAACGGCTTTGGCCTGTTACTAGGTTCGTCATCAAACATATGCTGTGCGGAGTCGGCGCACGACGGTCCCCTTTTTCGCCTGGTTCCCCATCACGAAGCCGCTTGCCAGCTGGCAAAGCTGTGTCGTGACTTTTCTACCCCTGTCACATCACATCTATCAGATGTGTCTCATAGGTTCGTAACAAGTAGGTCGCCACACGCAGAGCGCTCAATCCGCAGTCATCAAGACAGTTTTTCTGCTGAAGCATCTCCCTCTTGACGATGATATGATCCATCGCTTGGTTGTCAACACCAGTGCCTTCGCTCAGAAGAAGAGGTGATCGGTTGAACCAGGTAGGACTTTTCGCCGTCATGCCTGCATCTTGATCATCAACGCCGGTTTGGCACATCACCAGCTAAACACCGCTGAGTTGCATGGGACACAATTTTCATATAGACCTCCGTGCATCGGCAGGTGTCGCCATGGATACTCACTGCCGTCCTGATTCCCTTCTGGCATATATACACCCTGCCTGCCCATCTTCTTTACGAGCCTCGCCTTTCGGTCTGCGCCGTTCATCGTACTCATGACTTCCACTTCGAGTCTCCAATCGGCTGTCACAAACATTCTGCTGAATGATTATGCATCACGTATGCACACTTGTTGTCTCTTGTCTACTAGTCAAGTCACCAAATGTTTCCAGTTATAATACTCACTGCTGTTGGATATGATTACAGTGAGTGCTGCCCATCAATTTATAAATCTTTATGGAGCTTGAACTTCCATTATCAGTCCTTACATTCCCAAAAGAGGTGCCTTCATGTTCACTGGTACAATAAATGATATGTTGATTCCCAAACACTCTACAGGTAGAATACATTTGGGTCAGTAGAGTTCTTTTTTAATCCATCATGCCCTCTGATGGTGTGGTTGCAGAGAAAACAATGGACATCTGTGTCCACTGCATTTGTGCTTGTATGTATCCTGTTTAACCCTAATTTATCATATGAATACTGATTCCTATCACCTTCAGATTCGATATTTCGGGTTGTGCACTGTTGTGTATGCCATACCTCAAAATATATAAATTAGCCCTTATCATTTTATTAGCACTGCATCCATTTGTGTGCCAAAAACTCGATCTTCCAAATTTGTTGTGCTAACTTGCATTGTTAATTTAGTGGGGAGCACCTTTTTCCAGGGATCCTCAAAGGTCTTTTTCAAATTGCTCATTGGCACTAATAATACTGATTCAACTGATTCAATTCCATACTATTAGCTGTATGTCTCCATATCTCATTCTAGTAATGATTAATTGGTGAAAAATAAAATAGTTGTAAGTATCTCCCATGATACTTTCACTGCTTTCTAATCACATTTAACATGCTTTCAAGGCAATGTACTTGCCATTTTGGGCCAATGGTCTCTTTGGATTTTCATCTGTGCTGCAGATGGTGAGTTATCATATTTTGCTGCAAGGGGTTGAACTACATTGTTTGATGTAGCAATGATGATCCTCCGTGTGTGGGCATGGTACAACCAGGCAAGGTTTATCCTTGGTGCCCTTCTCATATGCTATTTTGTGGAAGTTTTTGCACTTTTGGTAATTAACATTTTGTCAATCATTCATGTTCCCTCAGGTATGCAAAAGATAGTATTGAATTAATGATATATTTACTGTTGATCATGCAGGAACAATCATCCAATTGTTTAATTATTCATTCTGTGTCATGATAACTCCTTCCGTTGTTGCACAGGATTTTATAGTTGCAACTGAGTTTGCATTATCTGCACTCATGTGTCTCCTCATTGGGATTCAGTTCATCAAAGAGTCACTCCAAACATATGGGGTAACGAAAAAGATCCAACTGAACCCTTATACGCACCTCCTCGCCAAGGAAGGCATGTTCTACTTTTTTGCGTGCGTTTTACCCTCCAACAATCTTGTCAAGTGATAGATACTGACAACATGTGCGGACAAACAGCATTTTGTTGTTCGCGCTCATAGCTCTTTTGATGAGCATAACAGTTATTCCGATGTATGGATGGCAAGCAGTAGTGTTTGGCGCGCTGCAGTATATCCCTGCGTTCACTCTGGTCCCCCGGTTCATCCTGAACTTGCGGGAGCTCTATTCACGCGATGTTCGCCGTGGGTTTGGGAACCAGCTCGACGCCGGATTTGGATTGTCGTCGGGGTCAATCCATGGCACTGTCTTGAGCATGGTCGTGTTTGTGGACAGGGTCGAAGGTGGGGATCAGAATGAGGAGATAAGAGTAGAGGGGAGGGAGACAAACGTCCCGTCTGGAAGTGGTACATGTTGAAGGGGAGGTTGTCTTGCATGCTCCATTCCATTGGCTCGTCTGTTGGCCCAGGCTGCGTCGTCTTTTCTTTCTTGTTCGCTGTTCGATCCTTGAACATGCTGTCCATGTAACCCTTATTTAACGGTTTCAAACAAAATGGTTCGAAAATAAAAACCGAATACTTTGATCTTCAAGATGGGCTTTTGTAATGCTTAGTCCATCCGTGGTCTGGCACCAATCAAGGCCTGCTCGAGTCGAGGGTCCAATCGATCGGTCTGCGCTTTTTTGTAGTGGGACGATCACGACCGCTTTTAGCCACTCTTACTTGCTCGCCAACAGTGAGTAATAGTTGTTGGGGACATATAGAAGACCGAAAACCTGACCCTTTTCTGAACTCTAAAGCTGTCTGACGTCTGGTTACGCCCTTGAAACACGACCACTATTCGATGTGGGTTGAATGTCAATCACGTCTTCAACCTCAAATTGTTGGCGTCCAGCAACCTCAAAACGGCCTCTGGTCCAACAGTTAGCGTCAAAAGACTCGTCATCTACATTCTGCTGGGCCAGTGCACGACGCTTCACTTTCTCGCCTACTCCATTGCGAAACCCGTAAATTTTATTATATCTGCCGTGTCACATTTATCGGACGTATCTCATCACAGGGCGTTGCTCCAGTCGGGTCGCGCAGCTCCACAATTACCCACGACAGTTTTCTATCAATATATCACCCTCTTGACAGGAATATGACTATCTCTTGTTTGCCGACAGCCAATACCTGTAACTTATCACCCGGAAGAAGAGGTGATTAGTTGAACTAGATTTATGAGCGGAACCTCCTTCGTGCAAAACTTTTCTTATGAGGGCCTGTTCCACACATGAGCTGGACGTTACATTGAACAACGACCTTTTTATAGGCCACACGAGTCGGGTATGGTAACAGATGGCCACTGCCATCTGGATTTTCTGGAAACATATATGCAGCCCGGGCCCCGACGCCAGCGACGCTGTTTTTTCCGCCCTGATGCATGTCTGCGTGCCTAGCACTAAGCCCGTGTACTGCTGTGGATCCCCAGGGTGCGCGTTGCCCCATTTTGTTATTGGTATGCGAAAGCACAACCTCGTGCTCACGTGCGTTTTTCGTCTTGTCTAGCTGGCATTCGAGTGCATGATCATGATCTTCTTGACGACGCTGTGGAACGCGCTCGATTGAATGCAACCGAGAGATTCGGAGATGGCCAAGATCATGTATTGAGACAACAGAGTCTACTTTTTCGTGCGTCGTTTCTCTTTTCTTGTCCGCTCGGCGTGTCGAACGTGTGTCGTAGGGTTTGATCGGTAGATCCCCCCCTGTCGATCCGTAGACTGTTTCCCCGTTGATGACCTTGTTGGCATTCCAAGCGCGCGCGCAGCCACGACCGGCTTCGGACCGGAGCTATTACCGGGGAGCGCGTGCACGAAAGCGCCACCATTGCGCATCGATGTCATATCGTATGGACGAACTTCGTAGGATTATCGCGTATGTCATTTTATTTGTATTCCAGTGTTGTGCCGGGTATTTGGATTGCCTTCAAAGGCCGGATATCATGCTCTAGTTAGTACTTTTCTTTCATATATAAGAAGTGTTTTTCACACTGGAACGCCTCAGTCCGTTGCATCACGTGCACGACTGAGGTGAGCTACTGATTTCTTATCATTTACTTAATACTTACTCGTATGTAGATTGTCTACCCAGGTGAATATTATAGTCCGTTGCATCACGCGCACGACTGAGACTATCTACCCCCAGCCGTGCACCTTCTCGATCTAGACCTATTTTTCCCACAGACCTACCTTCGAGGTCCTGGGTGCTGTCGCACCGATTAGTGTCGAGTCTATTCACTCGCTGATGCCTGATCGTGATTCTTCCTAGACCCCACTCGCGTTTATGGGCGTCTTGTACATACTTCCGTTCCTTTTCCTTCTTCACAGCGCTGTGCAAAAACCTTGGGATTGCAGGGTAAAATTTGAGGCGCGGCTGGTCAGGCGAAAAAGGAGTAGCTCGACTTGTATCTACACTATGGCCAAGAAAAAATGTACTACCACGATTCAAAGCTCTACACAATGCATGACTGCCAGCGCTGGCCCCAGAAATGGAGAGTTTGTTACTATCAAAATTCCCGTGATGAGATTAGTACCGTTGAAATTTGTTAGTGCCACACACAGCGGGTCGTGTCGCGCGTGCAAAGACCTCATGGATCTGTGCACGATGTCCCCAGATAGCCCTTCCAAAGTGCCGGGCATATGTGCGTTCATTTTGCTAGTCTCATCAACGACAACAGATTCGGATCCATCAATGAAATCGTTCCGAAGCATATGCTTGAATTCCCACATAGGGCCCCACTTCGCTCTGAGGCAAGTTTCTGGAGTATTTTCCACGTGAACTCAGCAACGTTTAGGTTGTGAGAGAGAGATGTGGAAATAATTTTATGGTGTTCAGCAGCGAGCCAATGTCAAGAAAAAAGTCGGAGTCTTGCAAGTAAAGTTGTTCAATTTCTCTGAGTATGGCACGAGTGATGGTATGGGTATGCCCAATGAGGGATATTTGAGGACGATTAACCATGCCAAATTCTTCAAAGTACTTTCACCGACGGTAACGGCTAGTTCTTGAGACACATGGAGCCTCGCAGATGACTTCAGGATCCCATCCATGATTCCAAAGCTTCAAAGCACATTTCTTGAGGTTATTGCTAATCCGGTGATAGACCATTGCCAACTTTGGGGGTAGGTTGTAAATTGTTACTCGTGCAGCGTACGGTACATGATTGTGCTGTTGTTATATGCCGTATCGCCTTCACATGTTGATTCAAGACAAGTGGGCTTGTTTTACCTCTGCTCTCGCTCTTTGCACAGCGGCGCCCTGCAATTGCTGTGAGCACATTCTTTGGGTATTTCTTGATTTTATTCGCTTCCTGTCCTGACCACGAACCCTCGGCTGGCATGGCCCCACCCCCTTTCGGCACGACCAACATCTAACGCATTGAAACTCCGCAATATCTGGGCGGTGAGTACGGACTGGCCCCTTGTCTCTGGGAGAGACGGTGTGCCTTGACAAAGCGACACACTTCTGACGAGGCTGTATCTTTTGGTGTGCTCAGCGGTCGGGCTTGTGGTACGTCCCCTCTCTATTCCCCTTGCTATCGAATACCCTGCACTTTGACTTTGCTAACAATGTACATGCTTGCGGCGATGTGATAGATTCTCCTTTGGGATCATATCCTCACTCTCCCAGATGAAGTGCGGTTGATATGGAAGGCACGGCTCTCAATACCCAAAGTCCACTTCCCGTTTAATTGGTTCATCGTTCTGGTAGTGCTGATCGTTCAGACGTATCGCGAATGCGGGTGCTTGTTTGTATTCGATGTGGCTTGTCGACTTGCCTCCCTCGTTCTGCAGCGATTAGCGGCACGCAGACCTATATCTCTCTCACGGTACGTCTCGTCCTTCTTTGATCCTTGTGGAAGATGGTACTGAGAGACCCCACAGTTGTATGTCGATCGTCGTAGTGTTGTCGGGTCTGATTTTTGATTTGATGGTGCAGGGCCTCCGTAGTTGCAAGGTATGATGCGCGTTCACGATAGCAGTCGGCATGTTGTCCTTTGCGTCGAGCAACTGTAAGTTATTTTCTCATCAGCTGCCTGCGACGGACAGGGCTCTGACAGACGAACAGTTCTGGTTCTGCTCCGGCTATGGGTTCTGTGGTACAGGCGCCTGCGGCTCACGCTGTACACATTGGCGTTCTTTATCATGATTCAGCTTGCGTCGATGGGTCTAGCATTCTATGTCATTTACGAAATGATCCGTGCGTGTATCCATTATTGACATGCCCCTCTTCTCATCCGAGGCGCTGGTGCTAGCGACCCTGTTTTTTAGCCCCCTGATGCGTGTATGCGTGCCTGGCGTCAGGCCCAGGTTTGTGCTGCTGTGCGGTTGTCTCATTTATGTTATTACTAAGCGGAAGCACAGCCTCGTTCTCACGTGCGTTTTTTCGGTTGGCGGCATACGAGTGCATGGTCTTCTCAACGGCGAAATGGAACGCGCTCGATCGACCGCGATGGAGAGATTCGGGAATGGCTAAAATCATATATCGAGACCGCAGCCTCTACTTTTTCGTACGTCGTTTCTCTTTCCCTATCCGCTCAGCATCTCGAACGGATGTCGCAGGGCTTGTTCGGTAAATCCCCCCCTGTCGATCCGTAGACTGTTTCCTCGTCGACGACCTGCCTTCGAGCTCTCGGAGTCGTCAACATGGTCCTGGGTGCCGTCCCACTGGTAAGTCCGTCTGCCTGTCAAGTCGATTCACTCGCTGACGTCCGATCGCGATTCACCCTAGACCTCGCTCGTGTTTATGGACGTCTTGTACATCCTCCCGTTTCGTTTTCCTTCTTTTAACTTCTCGCGTTGACCCTTATCGGTGATGTCTCAGTATAGTTTCCTCTGGAGCGTCACGAGCATGACCCCCGCCCATCTGATCCTCAAGCTACGCGTCGTATTTAGCGCTCG
>JBBPKO010000853.1:0-11556 GCA_038089295.1 Xerocomus amazonicus
AAATACTTAGATAGTATATAAAGGCCAAGGAACTTGACCAGGGGATTCCCCAGTCAAGTTCTCTTGGTGTTCTCCCTCTAGAGGAGGTGCTAAGCAAGATAGACTCAGTTCTCCCCCTTCCATTTCGTATTTTTACCATCTAAAGGCCCCCTCTCCTTAAATCTCAAAGATCAGGCTTATCAAGCTTGGTATAGAGATTAGAGGTGTTTCACAGACTAAGTGAGAAGAATTATCCACTGTCGGCATAGCTATCGATGAGAAAGATTATCAATCTATGATTATCAAATCACTTCCAAATTTGCTCACCAATTTCACTTCAAGTCAGCTTACGGCCACCCACTTATTCAGCTTGACCAAAACACTGGAACCAGATATGCTTATTTCTGTGATTGCCAAAGAAGCCAATCACCAGAAGGCAAAATACCCACCATGCGGAGACAAAGACAAGGATCACGACAAGGCTATGGCTGTCAGATCATCTGGTGGCTCAAACAGAAAGAGTAAAGGGCGTAATGGTACTGGCGATCAGAAGGGCAAGTTGAAACGAGGCCTACACAAGTGCTGGGAATGTGGCTTGACAGAGCATCTAGCCACTTTCTATCCTAAGAAAGAAGACAAGAAGCTGGAGACAGCTAACTCAAGCATTGCTAATACTGCCAACGCTGCCAAGGAAGACACCGATTCAGAGAACGGAGTTTTTGGTGTTTTGGATGAGAGCAATGATGAATCTATTCCAGACTCATAGTCCATCACATTGGATGAGGAGGATGATCACTCTGATTGGTTCTCAGTTGCTGATGAAGATCATGCTGATTATCTTTGGGATCTGGAGTTTGATGAGCCAGAAGTCAGAGAGGAGTACTCTACTGACTGGGCAGACTTTGCCACAGACCCTGATGACATTGCTATGGAGGTGACAAGTGAGCATAACAAAGCAAGCCAGATTGAGCTATTCGATTCCAGAACCACTTGGCATATCTCCCCATATCATAATCAATTTATGAATTTGGCCGACATACCAAATAAGGCATTTATGGCAGCAAATTGCCAGAAGTTCATCACAACGGCAGTCAGCAACATGGTCGTAGAGGTGCCAAATGGTGATCACATGTCGTTCTTGAATCTCACACAGGTTCTATACTTCCCAGAGGTGGGGTACACTTTAATTTCCATTGGCTGTTTAGATGAGCAGGGGATGTCAACTACCTTTGTGAGAGGTTACTGCACTATATGTGAGAAAGATGGTGCTATAATAGGCAAGATCCCATGTACCTCGAAAGGGCTGTATCACATAGTGTGGGATTCTGACATCACTAATGCCGCTGCCGAAGTTATTACCACCATGGAGTTACATCACCACTTTGGGCATATGGCACTGTCTGTCGCTCAGCGCCTGGTTGAGGATGGGTTGCTCACCAATGTGAAGGCTGGGGCACTCAATGATCATTTTTTCTGTGAGTCCTGCACTTACATCAAGGTGACGTGCAAGCTAATAGCAAAGGTGTATGAGGGGGAGTGGAGTACCACACTTGGCACCCTCATTTGGTCAGACATTTGGGGCCCAGCTCCAGTGGAGACACTTGGCAGCAAGCAATATTATGTCACCTTTACTGATGATTACTCTTGGCTGGCTTATGTTTTTGTCCTTTAGCAGAAAAGTGACATGTTCACCTTATACATCAAATTTGAGGCATGACTGAGCTGGCAGCTTGGCACGAAGATCTGGGTACTCCACTCTGATCGTGGGGGCAAGTATCTGAGCAAGAACTTTCAGGTGCACTTGCAGTGCCAGGGAATGGTTCAAAGGCTTACGGCACGCAATACTCCTCAGCATAATGGCATTGCTGAATGACTCAATTGCACCATCTTAGAATGGGTATGGGGTTTGTTGCACGTGAGTGGCCTCCCTCAGCATCTCTGAGGAGAGGCTGTGCATCATGTGATCTGGTTGAAGAATTGAATGCCCACAAAGGTATTGGATGGCTGAACTCTGTTTGAATTAGCCTTTGGACATAAGCTGGATCTTCGTAGAGTTAAAGAATGGGGTAGTGATGTCTATATTCAGAAGGAGGGCAAGGATAAGCTCAGTTGGAGAGTAGAAAGGGTTAGATGGGTTGGGATTGATGAACATACAGAGACCACTTGTAGGGTATTTTGGCTAATGAAATGGGTGGTCACTGTCGAACGTGATGTCCACTGGGGACCTATGCAGCGCAATCTTGAGGGGGAGGGAGATTTGGCCCATCAAGAACGCCAAGTCAAGTTTATGCATGCACACATACACCAAGTGCCAGCTAATGATGAAGCACCAAATGTGTCTACTCCTATGCTATCCATGCCACCTAACCCAATTGTCCCTCAGGAATGTCCAAAGAAAATCTGTCAGCCAAGCCAACACCTACTTGACATTCTTAGTGGTAAAGCCACAGATGCCACACCGCCTCATGGAGCTCAACTCCCCAATCCAATCTCAGAACAGTCTGAACTGGCTGATCATGTCCTTTTGGCTGTAGACGATGCTGAACTCACTCTCATGCTCAATGATGTTATTGCTGAGACAGAGGCACTCGAACTAGTTTCTCTTGCTAAAGCAAAATGGTGCCCTAATTGGCTGCAATAGGAGCACAGTATTGAGAAGGAGCTAACTACTCTAAAGAATGCTGGAATGTGGGAATTAGTCAACTCGCCAGCCAGTGCCAACATCGTTGGCTCAAAATGGGTGTTCTGCATCAAGAAAGATGCCACTGGCAATATCGTATGTCACAAGGCATGCCTCATGGCACAGGGTTTCTCACAGGTCCTGGGAGTTGATTACTTCAACACATATGTGTCTGTCACAAAGTTGGCATCAATCAGGATAGTCCTTGCCATAGCCACTTGATTAGATCTAGAATTACATCAGATCGACATCAAGGGAGCATATCTAAACAGTGAGCTACAAGACAAGGAACGCATCTTCATACATCAGCTACCTAGCTATTCCAACCCAAAATATCTGAGCCACATCTGCCAATTACGCAAGACATTATATGGGCTAAAGCAGAGTGGCAGGAGATGGTATCAGAAGTTGGTGGAGATTTTGGTGAAGATCATGGGATTCAAGCAGTGTGAGGTTGATCAGGCAGTATTTTTGCGATGGAATGGCAAGCTCATCATCATTATCATTGTACACATTGATGATTGTATGATCGCTGTATCCAGTCTTGCTTTGATTTTAGAGTTCAAGGCACAGATCCAGAAGTTAGTTGAGATTACCGATCTCGGTGAACTCCACTGGCTGCTCAGCATCAAAGTCATGCATAATCGAGACAACTGGACCATCGCACTATCGCAGCATTCATACCTAGAGTCTATCCTATGCCATTTTAGCTTTGACAAACTCAAGCCTATATCGACACCTATAGAGCCTCAAGTGAAGCTCTTGTCTACTTAGTCCCTGTTCACCAGTGCCAAACATGCCACTATAGCACACATCTCTTATCGAGAAGCTGTGGGATTGCTAATGTATGTGGTGCTAGGCACTTGGCCCAATATCTTGTATACTGTCTCCACAGTCTCACACTTTTCAAGTAACCCCAGCATGCCACACTGGGATGCCATTCAATACATTTACAGATACCTGATTGAGATACTGGATCTCAGGCTTATATATGGTGGTGCTCGGTGTTACGACCATGCCATGGGAAGTGATCATGATGATGTGTTGCTGATACCACCAACGTTGTACTTGCCACACTTGAGGTCTATACCCTTGAACACACCAGTCCTAGGCTTACAGTCTTCTGCCTGCTAAGGACTCTCACATGACGACGATGAACACAAGGGAAAGGGATATATTGCCCAAGGTGGCAAGGAAGGAAGTGACATGGTAGTAATGCTAAAGATGAGCTTAGGGCTCATCTGGCTACTTGTACCTATCTTATATACTACAGGGATACACACACAGACCAAGTACATGTATGGAAATACCCTATGACCTGTAGAACCCTATATCTACTATGGAAGGCATTTAGCCTCGAGGCAGAATGTGAAGGAACCCTGAGGGAACAGAGAAGCACGGAACGGCGTTCCAGCAGATCATAGAAGCATGGTGTTCCACACCATGTATGGATATAGATCAGGGTCAAGGGTACGCCTGATCGGGACTGCTTACATAAGGATTACATAATGGTCCGACAATAGCATCACGGCTATTTGGATGGAGGAATCGTGTGCAAAGGAGATATCGGCTGATAGACGATCGGTCCACGATATAGGGGAGTTCTTGGTAAGAGTATCATGTCCTATTCAATAGCTACATGTCAGGGCGAGTACGATTGAGCCCATTGCTAGACGAGCAATGGCAAAGGCTTATGATAGCTGGATTGCAGCCACTTGGCTAGCAAAATCGTAACACTCAGCATGCTCTGGTCAGCTACTCAGACGCTGATGGCAGTATGGCAGAGGACAGGTGAGCCATGTTGGGCTATGCATTTCTCATTGATGGGGGAGCTGTCTCATGGGCCTCGAAGAAGCAGGAAATCGTATCCCTCTCCACCACTGAGAGCAAGTATATTGCAGCCACCCATGTCACCAAGGAGGTGCTTTGGCTCTGCTCATTTCTTGCCAAACTCAGCATTGATACCGTCGTCCCAGCTAGTGATACGACTATGCTATTTTCAGATAACCAATCAGCAATCACTCTTGTGAAAGATCACCAGTACTAAGCTCGTACTAAGCATATCGATATTCGTTTTTGCTTCATCTATTGGGTTATCAATGGCAGCAAGATTTGCTTGGTTTTTTGCCCTACTGACAACATGGTTGCCAACATGCTGACTAAGGTGTTGCCTTCCCCAAAAGTCAAGCACCTCGCCACAGAGCTTAGCCTGCACATGGCTTGAGAGGGAGTGTTGGATTACCAAGCACATGTGTGGCCACATCTGGACTGAACTCAAGCGAGATGCACATACACAAACGCACGATACCAGGTTGTATGACCATTCATAACTTAGATACTTTGACTGATTGAATATTTGATTCACCTTTAGACTGATAAAACATAGTTACAAACTTTTGTTTCATGCAGCACATCAGTGCCTTGTTGCCAGCACTTACAGTATTTAGGAGGCTTGAATAGTGCCTGTAAACCTCAGTCTGTTGTTTCTTCCATGCAACTGAGGTATGTTCACTCATGATTATCTTATCTATTTCTTAGCTTACCAGATTGTAGTATGACTACCCAGATAACTAAATATTAGTCTATTGTTTCTTTCATGTGACTGAGTACAACTACCCAGCCATGCTGTTACTCCTTTTAGCTGCTCATTTCCCACAAGGAAAGAAGAAGAGAAAAGTTTTAATACTCAAGTTTGTATCATGTGTGAAGTCCAAATGCTAAACAACAAGATGATGAGAGCGGTATCGAGCTGTATAAGTTTGCCATCAAGAAGTCTGTGCCAATATACCCTATTCTGGGTGCTCCCAACAATAAGCACTTGCGTATCACCCGCCAGATGATGCAAATTGGTTAACCCTATGTAGCAATCTTGGAATTCACCTTTCCAACTGTTACAAGGAGCTTGGTGTTATGATTTTTTTTCTTTCCTTGTTTTTTTCCTCCGTTTCCCTCCATTACTGTATGCTTCCCTTCTATTCCGTCAGACGCTATTTCCTTCCTAGGCAGATCTCTCATCTTGCCTTGTTTCCCCATCCAATCCCCAACTGATTGCTATCTCCCCATTCCCTAGTAGATCATTATTCCAATGATAACGCTTAGTCAGGATGGTCTGTGTACCATGGGAAGTAGTATAAATACCTTAGCACATGTACCAGTATCCCTAAGCTAGTTCTACACAATCCTACATTGTTCTAGTCTTGTCCTCATTGCTAAAGAATTCCTTCCTCAAAAGCCTTGAGTAGTATCTTTTCGACTTTTGTCTTGAAGGTACTCGAAGCATAACAAAAGAACTAGCTTCTTCCTTGCTGGAAGTTATCAAACACCAGCATTCCATCCACATTCTGTCTCCCTTCATTGAGTAGTGACGATGACAGTTCTGCTACTCACTCCCACTCCTCCCCTTACCTTTCACCGTCTCCTATCTACAAGGATGTTCCTCTCCCAACCGAGGAAGAGATCTTCTCTCTTGAAATAACCCCTCTTCCTGTACCACCACCACCTCTCCCCCTTCCCCCACTGCCCCCTATGGAAGAAGCTCTTGAACTCCCTGCTGCTGTACGTCCTACTGAATTAAAGGCCAGTCTACCCAGTGACTTCTCTGGTGACTCACAAGACACACCACATTAGAGAATGGCCATGACAGCCTTTTTCACTCTGAACCCAGATGTCTATGATACAAATGGAAAGAAGATGCTCGTAGCATTGAGCAAGATGACCAAGGGCCAAGGACAGGCCTTTGCAGAAAAGTGGTATTGCCAGCTTGGTGATGCAGCATTCCCTGCTGGGCAGAAGACGTATGAAAATATGATGGATGACTTCCACAAGATGTTCTACCCATTCAATTATAAAGACATGGCCTGAAGAAAAATGCAGGATACTATACAAAACCTCTGAGAGAAGGATGGTTTTCAGAACTATATTGCTGACTTCCAGTTGCACACTGCATGGTCAGAGGTGACTGACCAAAACACCCTCATTGATGCCTTTGCTCGAGGACTAAATCCTCGCCTCTCCCAGATGATCCTTTCCTCTGCCACTGTCTCTAATAGATGCTGCCAAATTTCATACCCAACAACAACACATTGCTGACCTTCATCAAGGAGGAACCCTGACAGCCCATTGAAGAGACCCAAATGTGATGGATGTGGATGCCATCACCCTTTCCCCAGCTAATCACGCAAAGCATATCAGAGAGAATCGTTGCTTCCTATGCCATAAAGTTGGGTGCTGGATGGGAAAACATCATGGGGAAATGAAGAACTTTACCCCTTTCTGTCTCTTAGTCCATCCTACCAGAGGATCCTTTTCTTCCTCTTCCCAAACTTCTCCCCCTCGTCCCTTATCTCAACCCCCAACTCTGGTGCAACCCACTATATGAACAGCAACTACCGAGTTAACAGAATATGTTTTGTCCCTTATTGAGAAAGGGAATACCCCAGTGAATATTTGAGCAACCTTGAAGGCCATGTACGAAGGAGAACAGGAGGATCCCCAAGTGATGGATATAGTGAGACTTACAGTTCAGGGTTTTTAACAAGGAGGAAAGATCAGTCAATGTCTTCCCCTCCATCTTCCAATGTAGTAGCAATGTACACTAACACGACCAAAGAAAATGCTATGCAAATCCCCCTCTCTCTTGCTGCTGCAACCAAGAAAGTCGACCTTTTTGCCCTAATAGATAGTGGGGCCTTAGGAAATTTCATTGACGACAAATATACTCAATGACTTCGTCTCCCCCTCTTGCCACTTCTCCCCCCTCTCCAAGTCAACAATATAGATGGGAGCCAAAACGGAGAGGGTTCCATCTGATGGAAAGTGAGAATCCATTTAACATTCCAGGACATCCCCTAGACAGAAGAACTTCTTGTGACGAACCTAGGAAAGGAGCAAATTATCCTAGGGTTTCCTTGGCTACAACGAACTAACCCAACCATTGATTGGGCAACAAACACAATTCATCTACCACCCGTAACAAGGAATGAAGTTGATGAACCACCCCTGTCCCTCCAATTCCTTGCCACCTCTCCAAACCCCAAGATCACTCGAAGACTCGCTCAGTGAGAACGACTGAGACAGAAGGAGGAGATGACCATTGCCAAAACCACCATTGCGATGGACCTTGCCTAGAAAAGTGAGAAAAATGAACAAACCCTTCCCCCATTCTTAGCCACCTATCATGACATTTTCAACAAACCAACAGCAGGAACTCTACCTCCATCTTGCCCATTTGACTACACCATCACTCTCTCTTCAGACTTCTCCCCTTGAGTAGCAAAAACTTATCAACTTAACCCTCAAGAAATGGTCGCTTGCAGAAAGTTTCTCGATGAGAATCTTCAAGCAGGTCGGATAGTCCCCTTGACATCACCACAAGCTTCTCCTTTCTTCTTCGTTCCAAAGAAGACCAGAGATCTATGACCATGTCAAGATTATCGATATCTAAACAAACATACAGTCAAGAACATTTATCCCCTTCTGCTCATCCCAGACCTAGTTGATAGACTTCAGGGATCGCGTGTTTTCACCAAAATGGATATTTGATGGGGGTATAATAACGTTCTAATTAAGCCAGAAGACTGATGGAAGGCTGCCTTTATCACTCCTTTTGGATTGTTTGAACCCACTGTCATGTTCTTCAGCTTGTGCAATTCTCCTGCTACCTTTTAAGCCTTGATGAACCACCTCTTCCGTGATTACCTAGCTCAAGGGTGGTTAGTTATTTACATGGACAATATCCTCATCCACTCCACAGAATTGGAAATCCACTACCTTCGCACCTGGCTTGTCCTTGATCACCTACAAGAACACTCTCTTTTCCTTAAACTCCCCAAATGCACATTTGATGCCTCATCAGTCGAGTATCTTGGACTGGTCATTACCCATAACTCAGTAGAGATGGATCCGGTCAAGGTCGCAGCCATCACAAGTTGGACTCCTCCATTGATGGTCAAAGAAATTCGATCATTCTTAGGATTTTGCAATTTCTACCAGAAGTTTATCCCCAGCTTCTCCCATCTCGCCGCCCCTCTCTACTCTCTCACCCATACTGTCCATCCCTAGAATTGGACTCCACAGTGTCAGCAAGCCTTCGACACTCTAAAACATCTCTTTACCACATCTTCTGTCCTCTTTCTTCCTGATCTTACTGCTCCCTTCTTCGTCATGACTGATGCCTCCCTCCTAGCCACGGGGGGTATTCTGATGCAAAAGGACATCAATGGTGACCTTCATCCTTGTGCTTACCTCTCCCACACACTCTCCCCAGCCGAACGAAACTATGACATCTATGATCGGGAGCTTCTCACTGTCATTCACACTCTTGTGGAGTGGAAGCATTATTTACGAGGGACGGGTCTCCCAGTCACAATCTACATGGATCACAAAAACTTGGCCTACTTCAAGCAGCCCCATCGCCTTTCCCATTGACAGGCTCACTGGATGTTATTCCTCCAGGATTTTGATCTCCGTTTTTCTGTTCAACCAGGATCTGCAATGGGCCCCACTGACGCCCTTTCCCATTCCTCTTCCTCTGATGTTTCTACTGACAATGCTGATGTCACCCTTCTTCCTTCTGACCTTTTTATTAACCTCATTGATGCTGCTCTTCACGATAAAATCACACTTTCTACCCTCTCTGACCCTCTCGTCCTTTCCGCCCTTGAACACATACGTGCTGGGTCTCCCCTTTTTCCTCACTCCTCCTTTCTTGATTGGACTTTTCATGATGGTCTCCTATACTACCGCTCCCACCTCTATGTTCCCCCCTCCTCTTGTCATACTCTTGTCTCTTCCATCCACTCTTCTCCAGCTGGTGGCCATGGTGGTCAGTTCTGCACTCTCGCCCTTCTTCAGCACAATTATTGGTGGCCAGGCATGATGACCTTTGTTCAGGCCTTCATCTCTGGCTGCCTCCTTTGCCAATCATCAAAGCTGCTTACCTCTTCCATCCTTCCCCCCCTCTCCCCCCTTTCCTCTTTGGCAACCCGCCCCTTCCAGCAACTCTCGGTCGATCTCATCACTGGCCTTCCCCCCATCAGCCCCCTCGATGCTGTCATGGTCATGGTTGACCATGGGCTTACTAAGGGGGTACTTTTCATCCCATGCTCTAAATCACTTGATGCTGCTGGAGTTGCCACTCTCTTTTTCCATCACATCTTCCCTCATTTCAGTCTACACGATCGTCTTATATCTGACCACGGCCCACAATTCATGTCGGCCTTTGCCTGAGAACTGGCTTGCCTACTCCAATATGATGTTGCTCTGTCTTCCATCTATCATCCTCAGACCAATGGCAAAATGGAACAAGTCAATCAAGAATTAGAAACATATTTATGCCTCTTCTGTAGCAATGAGCCCACTACTTGGCCCAACCTCCTTCCCTTCGCTCAATTTCACCACAACTCCTCCGTCCACTCCTCCACCAAATGTTCCCCCTTCTCCCTCCTCTTGGGATATGAACCATGGGTATACCCCTCTCTTGGAAAAACATTCCTCCCCACTCTAACTGAGCAGCTGAACACTCTGGATAAGGCATGACAAGAAGCATCCACAGCTCATGAGTTATCTCAACAAATGATGAAAGCCAGAATCTGTAGTAAGTTCTGTCCATGGAAGGTAGGTGATAAAGTGTGGCTCAAGGTGACCAATCTCCACCAGAGCACACCCTGGAAAAAACTAAACCCATTATGAGAAGGTCCCTTCATAATCACTCAGGTGATCTCCCCTGTGGCATATTGGTTGAAACTTCCCCTGATCTGGAGGGTTCATGATGTCTTCCATGCTTCCCTTCTCTCCACTTTCCGCACTACCCCTGAGTTTGGGACTTCGACACTTCGCCCCCCTGTGGAGATTATCGATGATGAAGAACAATGGGAGGTAGAGCGCATCTTATGGCATGAAGGGAACAAGAACCAATGAAAATACCTTATCAAGTGGAAGGGGTATTCACATGCCGAAAATACATGGGAACCGGAAGGGAACTTATCTGGTGCACGGGCCACCCTTTTAGCTTATAAACGATGCCATTCCCTCTGATTCCCCAATCTCCCCATCCTCAATCATGCCTGCCATCTGTAACAACTTCAGCAAATCTGACTGTTCCACTACCCTCCCAATCCCTGACAACTTCCCTATTCACACCAACCATCTTCCCCACTTCCCCCATTGACTTCTCTATGCTGCAGTCCTCTAGAGCACCCCTCTCCTTATGGAGATCACCAACCACCCGCTGGCAACTGAAGCCCTTATTGAAGGGTGTATGCTTTATCTCACCTATTCTACCCTTCGTTTGCTACTGAACACTGCCACCCCCCGTGACTGCCCCTTTGTCCTTGCTGCCAAAGGCAGTATTTGCATTGCCCAAACAAGGATCCAAACCCTGGATCTTCTCTATCGTCTTCGCTTGGGCGACATAATTGATACCCTACCCTATGAACCTATCTCCCAGATCATTTTACCACTCATCAGGACCCTCCACCCATATGCATTAGCCACCTATCTCGCAGACAGGGGAGATCTGCGGACCTCTCCTCACTCTTCGGCCCCCAGCCCCCCTCCGCTATACTGACCTGCACCCTCTCCAATGCTCTTGCCGTCCACTCCACTGACTTCACTGAACAATTCCCCACCTGCTCTCCTCCCCATTTCCAAGGAGACACCATCTCCACCCCCTCGTCGTCCCTCATCATCTACCTCCCTCCCCCATCGCTGGCAACACCGAACTGTCATGTCATTTGGTCTTCCATCTTCAGTCATCTGCTGACCTGCTGAAACACCTCTAACCTCTATACCAAGCCTGATAAGCCTGATATTGGAGATCTAAGGAGAGGGGGCCTTTAGATGGTGAAAAATGCGAAGAGGGGGAAAGAAAACTGAGTCTATCTTACTGTGGGGCCTCC
>JBBPKO010000854.1:0-11555 GCA_038089295.1 Xerocomus amazonicus
ATGCAAATCTCTTTTCTGAGTTCCCCCAACAACTTCTCTTTGGTGCCATTCTGTAGAACTCTCATATTATACTTCTCATTTCTTGTCAACAAGACCATGTTAGAGGTGTATATGCTCTACTTGACCTATTCTACTCTCAGATTACTGCTAAATGATGCCACTCCCAATGATAGATCTGTAGTATTGGCTGCAACTGGCTCTATCTGTATCATGCAAGCTAGAGTACAGACTTTGGATCTACTTTTCCATCTTCATCTTGGGGATGTCATTAATATGTTATCTTATAAAGACATTGCCTATATCTTCTCTCTCTTACTTTGCACTCTCCACCCTGGTGCTCTTGCCACCTATCTCTCAAGGAACAATGATCCTATCCTATCTTATCATTGGTCACCAGCCTCAAGCCCCTCTCCTCTTCCTCACCAACCCTTCACTGAAACTCCTTCACCCTCTCCATCCTCCACTCCTTTCTCCCCTGATTCTCTTTCCCCTCTCACAACCCTCCCAGATACTCAGAAATACACACCATCCTCCTAGCCATGTTATGGCTGTTACAACACCACTACTTTATTTCGCCAAAATGTACACTTCTAAACACTACACTTAGTTATCTCTCTTATCCTTACTCTTTCTTCAACACTTCAGACCATTTTTGCATTCAGTTGGCTACACCTGGTACCAACTACTTATTTAGATCACTCCAGACATTAGGTTGTGCAGCACCAACTGCAGTAAGGTCTGTGCATCATAACACTTGGATTAGGCTATCATCCACTGTCTGGGCACTAAGGCTAAGGTGCTGCAGCTTTGCTGTATTCATTCCTGATCCACAAGGAGAAGTGGCATTCAGGCTGTTGTCTAAGAATTTGTTTCAAAACCCCTCTAACTTGGAGGGGCCCCTTAGAAGGGCAGATTTGTGTCTCAGATAGATAATTCTTCAAAGATAGCCCCATTGGGTTGTTTACAGCATCAGGGTCAAGCCTGAATAAGCTTTGTCTGACCAGGTTAGCTGGGCTGAGGATCTATACAGTATCCAGTGCCAAGAGGCTGAGGTAGTCTGGGAAACCTTTACCCAGTACTTAGTTTATGTGTAGCTTTGTTACATCACTACATAAGTGTTGTTGCTATCAAACACTGTGAAGGAGACACTATTACCTTCGATCTAAACACTACTACTTCCGATCTTTGTGTTGTAAACTCCTCAGAGCTTGGTTGAAAGATACTAAGCAGTAAGGATGTCATACACACCATTAGGAGGAAGTTTGGGGCAATCATCAGTGGACACACTGGCTGAGGTCCTTGAGAAGCTTAATGATACTCTGGATGAGTTCAAAAAAGACAAAGGAAAAGATGTTTCGAAGAAAATTGCAGATCCAGGCAAATGGAATGGAGATAGAAGCTAATTTAAGACTTGGTGGCTAAAGATTAGAGCCTGGAGAACCTGTAACCAATGGAAACATAACAAGTATCAGATAGTGGCAGCTTTGAGTTGCATAGAAGAAAAGGCATAAGAATTTGCCAAGATCACTATGGAAAAATATCTAGATATAGAAGAAGAATATGAGAAAGACTCAAAAGGGCAAATCTTATCTATCAAAAAAGGAGATGATGTCTGACCTATATGGAAGGACTTTGAAGAAGAAGTAAAGGACTACTTTAGGATCGATGTCCTAGTCTGAGAATCATTCAGAAGACTTGAAGCTCTCAAGCAAAATGGGAGATCTATAGATGAATTCCTTCAGATCTTTGAAAATCTTCAAAGTGAAGTAGAGATCTCTGAAGATCATGCTGAAACCCTCTTGAAATGCATAGTAGATTATAGAATTTACTACCATGCTACACTTCACACCACTGTTTCAGGTTATGAAGACTGGAAGAAAGTTTTCAGAGAGATAGGAAGAAACATGGAGAGGATGAATCTAGAAAGAACTATGCCTATGAATCGCTTTATGGCAAACAAAACTCACTATTCAGCACCTAGGGGACCTTCTCCTTCAACTCCTCAGTTCACCATGACTGGAATCCAGCCAGGAAGAGGTGCTCCCATGGAGATTGATCGCTATAAGGAGAAACCTGATACCAGGACCTATTATAGGTGTGGTTAGAAAGGTCACATATGGCCCAACCATTTCAAGAACCCAAACAGGTGAACCAATACTCCACAGCAACCATCTCAGATCAGACAGCAAGTCTGGGATCTCTATTATGGAACTTATACAGAAATTCCACAAGATCAAACAGTGGAAAATAGAGCCCATTACCCTGGGAGACCCTTACCAGAAGTACCCACTCAAAATACTACAGATCTGAGGGCTGCCTATACCACTGAGGAAGCAGAAGCCTATTGGAGGGATATGCTAGAAGTAGAGGCAAAGCAGAAAGCAGCTGAGTCTTTAAAATAAAGAAGTCTTTGGATAATGGAGGTGCCCAGAGACTTAAAATACATACCAGTTCCTTAGAAACTAGACAGTTCCCTACTTGTACCATAGGTAGCATGCTTCAAAATGTCTATCCTCATTCTGCAAGGGCGACTCCCTGGAGTGTGGCACCAGAATTAAAAAATAGTGTGCTTGATTCCCTAGTAACTCAAGTAAGGAATAGTTTCTCTTTTCATAAATCCTCCAATCCCCAAATCCATTCAAGAACTATTGGTCCTGGAACATTGGCTATTGGTGGCAAGTTATCACTACCCTTAAGCATTTTGTTCAAAAGAAAGGGTCAGTGGTGGCAAGCAGCTCTAGAAGCACTCATAGATTCAGAAGCATGTCAAACTTTTATTGATGAAAGATGGGTGGATAAACAAGGGATCACTAAACACCCTTTACAAAGACCATTAGATGTTAACAATATGGATGGAACTAACTCTGCACATGGGAAAGTCACCCACTATGTTACTTTCATTGTTTCTTATCAAGGGCATTATGAACCCCTTGATGCTTATGTTTCTACCCTAGGAACACATCACATGATCCTAGGATATGACTAGCTATATCGCCATAACCCTGAGATCAACTGGCATACTCAGGAAGTACACTTTACTAGGTGTACATCATACTGTAATCTACTAAAGAAGCATCAATTACCCAATCTAGCACAAATGCCTCTGTCATTATGAACTATAGAACCAGGTCTAAAGGATCTAGTCCCAAAAGAATACCATGACTACCTAGATGTGTTCTTAGAAAAGGAATCAGAAAGATTACCTGAGAGAAAACTCTGGGATCATGCTATAGATCTCAAACCTGATTTCACTCCTAACAAAGGAAGGGTCATTCCACTATCAGAACTAGAAATGGAAGAGATTTGCAAATTTATCAAAGAAGAGTTACAAAAGGGGTATATCAGACCATCTAAGTCTCCACAAACATCACCAGTGTTCTTTATTCCAAAAAAGACAGGTGATAAGTGATTGGTAATGGATTATCACTATCTAAATGAAGGGACCATTAAAAATGTATACCCCTTGCCTTTAATTCCACAGCTTATTGATTGTCTCAAAGGGGCTGATATGTTTACTACCCTAGATCTCAGATGGGGATACAATAATGTTCATATCAAGGAAGGAGATGAGTGGAAGGGAGCTTTTGTAACTCCTATTAGAGTCTATGAGTCCACTGTCATGTATTTTGGAATGACTAACTCCCCTCCTACCTTTCAGCAAATGATGAATGACATCTTCAATGATATGTATACCTTCTTGGTAATTTATTTAGATGATGTACTCATATTTACATCTGGAAAGACAGAACAACAACATGAGGAAATAGTCAAAGAAGTACTACAGAGACTTAGAGAGAATGACTTGTTTGTTAAACCAGAAAAATGTGCCTTCTCACAGCATAAAGTAGACTTCTTAGGAATGGTAGTATCTGAAAAAGGAGTGGAGATACAGGAAAAGAAGATGGCAGGAGTATTAGAATGGCCTATCCCCACTCGACTTAAGCAACTCCAATTATTCCTGGGACTCTGCAATTACTACAGATGCTTCATTCAAGACTTCTCCCAAAAGGCCAGACCCCTTAATGACCTAACCAAAAAAGATACTCAATGGAAATGGGGGCCAGATCAACAAAAGGTGTTCCAAGAGCTGAAAAAAGCCTTTGCTACTGCTCCACTCTTGGCTTATCCAGACCAAAACAAAGAAATCAGAATAGAGACTGATGCTAGTGACATAGCTACAGGAGGAGTACTATCTGTCAAAGAAGAAGATGGACTCTGGAGACCCAGTGCATTCATCTCCCATTCCTTCAATGCACAGGAGTGCAATTATCCCATCTATGATAAAGAACTCCTAGCAGTAATAAGGGCATTAGAAGAATGGTGTCACTACCTCATAGGAAGACCTACCTTTGAGATCTGGACAGACCATAAGAATCTGGAGTATTGGAAGTGCCTTCAGACTCTATCTGGAAGACAGGCAAGATGGCATGCTTTGCTACAAGAGTTCAACTACACCATTGTCTACAAACCAGGATCCTCCAATGGAAGAGTGAATGCTCTATCCAGAAGACCTGATCATGGAGATGCAGTCTCTGATCATAATCAGAACATTACAGTACTCCCAGAAACACTATTTATAAATAATATTTCACTTTCTTCTTCCTTCTATGAATCTGTACAAAAAGAAACACAAAAACTAAAAAACTTAGAAATATCTACTTTCACTTATGATACTATAAATGAGATTTTCATCAATCCAAAACAAAAAGTCTATGTCCCAGAAATTTTATGATTAGAATTTACTTAATATCTGTCATGATTCACCTCTAGCAGGACATTCTGGTCAAGCCAGAACTTTACATTTACTTACTAGACATTTCTCTTGGCCTGGAGTAACTAAGGACACCAAATCTTATGTAGATAGCTGCCAAGTGTATGCCCAAACAAAGGGATCTTCAAAGGCACCAGCAGGAAAACTTTTACCCCTATCAATATCTACAAAACCATGGACAGATCTTTCTGTAGATTTCATAACAGGATTACCATCCTCCAACAAATTTGATTCTATCTGTGTTATTGTAGATCGATTCTCAAAAGAGGTGGTCTTCATTCCATGTTTCAAAACCATTTCTTCAAAACAATTAGCTTCACTATTTAGAGATAATGTTTGGTTATCTATGGATTTCCCTCCTCAGTTGTCTCAGACAGAGGACCTCAGTTTGCATCTGAGTTCACAAAGGAGCTATACAAACTTCTTGGTATCACACAGAAAATCTCCACTGCATACCACTCTCAAACAGATGGTCAAACAGAGTGCATTAACAGAGATCTGGAACAATATCTTCAATCATATGTTGCTAAGAAACAAGGAGACTGGGCAGAATGGATCAAGATGGCATAGTTTCATCATAATAACTCCCTCACTACAGCCACTGGCACCATTCCATTTGCAATCACCAGAAATTACTTTCCTCGCTTAGGATTTGAAGCAAAGGCTTCAGACTTAGAAGGATAGTATGGAAAGGAGTGTGCCAAAAGTCACAAAGAGATACAACAGTCCTTAGAAGGAACTAGAGAAAGGATGAAACTGTAGGGAGATAAAAAGCAATCTGAAGCACCAGATTATCACATAGGAGATAAAGTGTGGTTGTCAACAGAACATCTAAAACTCCCTTACACTGCCAAGAAGCTTACCCAAAAATGGATTGGACCACATGCCATCACTAGGGTGCTCCCAAATGCTGTTACACTTTGCTTACCAAAGAATGTGTCCATTCATCCTACAGTTAATAATATTTCTAGAGTGAAATCTTACAAAGATGTGCTACCAGGACAACCCAAGCTTAGACCTGATGCCATAGAAGTATCTGAGGAAGGACATGAAGAATATGAGGTGGATTATATTGCAGGATCTTGTATGAAAGGGAAAAGAATGGAATATCTAGTGCATTGGAAGGGCTGGGATGAAACAGATCACACTTGGGAACCAGCAATACACTTGAAGCATGCAGAAGAGGCAGTTGAGATATATCATCATAAACATCCTTCTGCACCTTGCAAACTACAAGGAATAACTATGCAAGAGTTTGCTTCTCTGTTTTACAACAAAGGACTAGATATCTCACCTAACATGAGCTCTAGACTGGATCTAGAGGCAGGGACAGATATTTAAGAGCAACTCATTTCCTCTTATGTTCTCTCATCATCCTAATAAACCTTCCATTGCCTCCATCATTTCCTACCATGTTCACCACCACCACTCTTATCCTCCTCATCTACCTAGCCTCCTCTCTGTTCTTCCTTCTCACCACCATCACCATCTACCTCACCACCCTCCTCCTATTCATCACCTGGCATTCCACCACAGGCCAGAGGCCTGCCTTTATTCACTTCTGGAGATCTACCAGGGGCTTCACCCTCATCACTGGGGACCCCTCCCAATTTGACCCAGATTCATCCAGCAACCATGGGTGGAACCCAATGTGGGGAGTTGCACCAGCAGAGGTGGGGATCCTTTGTCCTGAGATACAAACTAATGCAGGACACTCATGGAGAACCAACAGCTCAACAGCTGTAGTGTGGGGAACTGGTATAGGATAGGAAATACCTTTAACATAAAATATATATTGGATTTTCTTTCTGCTTCTTTCTTTTTTCCTTTATTCTCTTTTTGCCAACTGTACTACCTCATTACTAGGCCTTACCCTAGATTATGGAGACCATGGTGTAAAAAAGACTCTATAGAAATTAAAGTAGATAAGGTAGTTGAAGTTACCTCTTCATAGATACTTGGCAGTAGGGACTTCTGCCATAAAAGGGGGGGTAGTGTTACAACACCACTACTTTATTTCACCAAAATTTACACTTCTAAGCACTACACTTAGTTATCTCTCTTATCCTTACTCTTTCTTCAACACTTCATACCATTTTTGCATTCAGTTGGCCACACCTGGTACCAACTACTTATTTAGATCACTCCAGACATTAGGTTGTGCAGCACCAACTGCAGTAAGGTCTGTGAATAGTAGATCTATCATATAAATAAGTAGGAACATGTACCAGATACTCTAGCCTAATCCATTTGTACTTTTGTTGGCATTCAGTCTCCTGGACTTGAGCTACAGAGTATTAAGGACAAGTCTCACTCTGTTTTCGCTTCATTTATCTATCCTTCACTCTATCTCTTGCCAGTCTTGGTGGGATACTATAAGATTGTCCAGCCAGTGTGGAACCATTAGTCCTTGAGGCTTAAAGGTCATAACAATGGCCATGCACAACATCACCCTTGCCATTAACCAGCAATGTCTTTTGGCCTGGTATCATCTCCCTTACAATGACCTGCCATTTCCCATCCTCCTCTCCAACTCTCTGTTGGATCTTCCTCTAATCCCATCAATGTTGATGCTCTCCCTCCAACATGAGAGTCTTTCTGTGGGTGATGTGGGGAGTATGACACCCATCTAGGAATTCACTGTGCCAACTATGTCTATCCAAGCTGCAAGCGATGTTCTCCTAGTCATTCTCTCCCCAATTGCCCAACTGCCACATGTTCCCTCTGTCACCAACAGTATTGGGGGAATATCCTGCATCCCACTAAGGACAGTTGCTCACCAATGGGATGTATTGAATGCCATGATCTCTCATAGGGAGAAACCTACCCTTTCATCTTACACTTGTGAGCAAGTGAACCCAAGGAACAACCTACCTGGTCCCTGTAGAGAATTATGAGGACCATGATGAGAGTTGGGCAACGAAGTAAGTTGTTCAATGGAGTCAAATGACACAAACTGGACCTTTTGTTATGACACTCCTATCTATGTCATTTTTGCCAATTATGACCTTTTCATTTATCTTGGATATCTTTTCCTTTCTAGGCAGTTCTCTTCTTTCTGCCTTGTGTTCCCCACCATTTCCTTTCCCTAATGCTTTGACTATGGCAGCTGACTCATCTGCAGTATAGTTAAGTAATATGGTCCATGCATCTCATAGTAGGGGATTTATACTCAATGCATGTAACAGTATTCCTTAAGCTAGTTCTACACAATCAACATATTTCTAGCCCACTCTCTTATCCAATAGTCCACACTTTGGAAGAGAGTTTTATCGCACCTTCATTGACTTACATTGACTGAAGTATGGTAACAACATGTAACAATGATGAAGACTAATACTATATTAAAACTGACAGTTCTGGTATCAGGATTGGCACAGTCCTTTCCCAAAAATAAGACAATGTTTGGCAATCTATTGCTTACATTTTCAAGTCACTCAACTTGGCTAAGCATAATTACCATGCCACAGATTTGGAAATGCTCACAATCATTTTCATTTTCAAGGAATGGCACTACTATTTACTTGGTGCTAAACAGGAATTCGAGATCCTCACTGACCATAAGAATCTTGAATTCTTTAAGAAACCATAGAACCTTTCTTGTCATCAGGCTCATTGATTCCAAATCCTCCAAGAATACCATTTTATACTCTCATATTGATCTGGTAAAACCAACCCCACTGATCCTCTGTCCAAGAGGACAGACTTTGAAAAGGGGGTAGAGCTTGATAACATGACTCAAACCCTTCTTCCATCATACCTTTTTCACCTAGAAGAACCTCTTCCAGAGACAGTTGCTTTGCACACATCTCTGACATGTTCATCTTCTGTCCTCGAGGAACCTCTCCTGTCTGATGAGGCTATTGTACACCCACAAATGGCAAGTTCATCCTCTTTATTTCTGAAAGAAATCTCAAATGTAGTCCAATCAAATCAAAGAAGACAGGAACCTTCTGTTCTAAAGGCTATTGAGTCAGAGAACCCTTCATGGACTAAGAAAGAAGGCATCTGGTTCTTCAAAGATCAGATGTATATCCCTAAGATACCATCTCTAAGAGAAAGAATTCTTAGAGAAAATCATGACCGTCCTCTTGCTGGACATCCAGAAAGCTGCTGAACCAAAGACTTAATTAAGGATAAATACTATTGGATAGCTCTTGGAAACAATGTCCACCAGTATGTAACTGGCTGTGATGTATGCCAAAAAGTAAAAGCCAAAAGGCAAATACAGACCACATCACTGTACCCTAATTCAATCCCCTTCTATCCATAGGAGGAAATCTCTATTGACATTATTGGGCCCTTGCCAGAATCCAATGGCAAAGATGTGATCTTGACCATTGTAGATCACCTCTCCAAAATAATCCATGTTTTCCCCATCCAGAGTAATATTATGGCTCTGAGTATAGCCACTATCTTCCAGGATCATGTATTTAAGTTACATAGAACTCCCAAAAAGGTGATCTCCAATCAGAGAACTCAATTTGTTTTCTCTTTCATGTAAGATCTATATTCTCTCCTTCAAATTAAGGTAAATCCATCTACAGTCTATTATCTATAGACCAATGGTCAGACTGAGAGATTCAATGCCGAAATCAAATAATATTTGCAAATTTACATCAATCACTGTCAAAATGATTGTTACAACTTTTAGTATCACTCCTCCATGTGCTAGTCCTTGCCATGATTTATTGTCTTTGCTTCATTCTTTGGACCCTATCTTATCTATGTCCTACTCTGCTAGTACTCACCTATATCCTCCTTGCTATTTCCATACTCCATTTGTCAGTCCTAATGGCAGGACCCATATGTATAGATCCTTTCATATGTTTCTCTCCTCTCATCCTAGTCTGGTAACACTTTTGCCCCAGATCATATTGTAGTTCATATCTTCTATCCATAGCTTCTCTCTTTGCTCTGTTCTCACCATGAGGTCATTCCTTTTTCCCTAGGTTATATAGTATGCTTCTCCTGGTATATACTCTTTACCCTAGGTTATGGTATCCTTAACCACCTTCCATACAAGTACCTATGTAGCTTGGTCTGTGTGCCATCCCTTGTAGTATAAGTACTCCATGTACAGTAGAGAGAGTCTCTCTAACCATAATCTCACTGTTACTAGGTAGTGGTCTCCACTGTTACATCATTGTTTCTCCCTTGAGTCCTTTAGTCCTCCTTTCTCTTGATTACCACTGTCATCATCTCTATGCCAGCCATCATCCTAGGAATCCCTTATAGCAAGAGGCTATATCAGCAAGTGTCCTAGCAAGATAGAGTCAAGCTAGTCAAGGACTTAAGCTTGTAATAAAAGATTACAGTTCTCATCATACTGATATTATTATACCAGTACTCCCCACCCATTATCTTTCCCATCATGTTCTCTTGCCAATCAACTCTTCCTCCATGAAACCCAATCATAGCCTCTTCTCAACAGAAAGGTAGCAGAATGAGCTCTGGATTGACCACTTCCAGATCCTCTCATCCACCATCTCTCTATGATTGACTAGCAAGGAGCCCATCATAGTCTAGTCCCCCATGTTCATCCCCACCTCACCATCACTTTGGCTCTGGGCTATCTATGCCTCACTTGGCACAACTAGTGTGGGAAGTAGCAAGACCATCTACTCCACCTGGAGACATTTGACCTCTGCATCCCCCACCTGTTCAATCTGTGTTAACAACTGGAAGAGCATATTGTGCCCCCTCTATATCTCTAGAAAGATCTCAACCAATAGGCTCTGCTATTGAATGAGCCTTATGACAAACCATGAGTCAGACCTCATCTAATTGATATGCTGGATATTGTCAGATGAAGACAATGAAGAAGAAGAAGAAGAAGAATTGGCTGAAGAGGCCCAACCATCCCCTACCTGCTCTATTGTCACTGCAGTGTTGGCCCAGAATGACCTGTCAGCAGAATTATTTGCAATAACTCCAAGTAGGACCACTCCAACCTCTCATGCTACCAAGTTTCCCATCTGCAGCTCCTTGACCATCCCCTCTCTTCCCTTCTTTTCCTCCTCTAGAACCACTAAGGGGTTCAGAACTCCTCTCTCCTCCATCTCCTCTCCCTTCACCTATGCAAGAAGGAGCACCAGAATCTCCAATTCACTCTTGCTAATGCTATGAGAATGATGATCAGGAATTACTTTCAGTGTTACCAGGCAATTTCTCTGGTCTCACTATGGATGCAATCATATAGCCTGCAATGATGGATGGCCACTTTACTCTCAATGAAGGACTGTATTCTGACTCAGTAAAGAGTCTTGTCTTTCTCAACAAGATGACAAAAGGGCAAGGACCAGCTTTTGTGGAATGCTGGTATACTCTTATTAATGAAAAAGCCACTGCATATCATGGACAACTCTACTAATCAATAAAGGATGATTTCAAATGAATGTTTTTTCCTTTCAATGCTGCCAAGGAGGCAAGACAGAAACTTCTATCCCTCCAACAGGATACCCATAGAGCTGAGGGTTTCCTTCAATATTCTTCCACCTTCCAACTGTATACTGCCCAATCTGACATTCAGGATCAATCCACTCTCATTGATGCTTTTGCTGCTGGCTTGGACCCATCCTTATCCCAAATGATTCTCTCTATGGCCAAAGTCCCTCTCTCTTTCTCTCAGTGGGTTGCTGTGGCTGCCAAATTCCATAGTCAGCAACAACACTTGGCCACTCTTTCCCTGCCCTTAATCCCTTCTCCTCGACAATGACAATACTCTCCCATTCTCCCTTCTCCAGCTGTTATCGCTCATGTCTGGTCCACCCTTGTTTCTCCT
>JBBPKO010000855.1:0-11549 GCA_038089295.1 Xerocomus amazonicus
TGTCGTGATTCCGTTTGGGATCGGATGCGGTGTATCATCCATCTTGTTCCACCACTTCATCAATCCCACCATCAAGTACAACTACTTCATGCTCTTCATTGGGGTCTCATACTCAATCACTGCGTTCCCCGTCCTCTGTCGTATCCTCTCTGCACTCAAACTTCTCGAGACGACAGTCGGCCTTATCGTGCTGTCCGCAGGTGTCGCAAACGATGTCATCGGTTGGAGTCTCCTCGCACTGGCAGTCGCCTTTGTGAATGCAACATCCGGCCTCACCGCCCTCTGGACGTTCCTCACATGTATGGCGTTCACCTTGATCCTCCTTTTCCCCGTCAAGTGGGCCTTGCTCTGGTTTGCAAGGAAGACGGGGAGCACTGTCCATGGGCCTAGTATGTCTTTTATGACGGTAGTCATGCTCATCCTTTGGGGGGCTGCCTTTTTCACCGATATCATCGGCGTGAATGCTATCTTCGGTGGGTCCGAGACTAATGGCTTCGCTACGCATCTGATGCTCTTCCCCTCTAGGCGCTTTCGTTGCTGGAGCCATTGTACCCCGTGAAGGAGGAATAACCATCGCTTTTATGGAAAAGCTAGAAGACATAGTCCATGTCCTTTTTATTCCCTTGGTAAGCCAAACGTGTCCGTTGCTTCATCTTGTTCAACTTGTGCTTCAGTATTTCACCATTTCCGGCTTGAACACGAATTTGGGTTTGATCAAGGGTACGTGGTGGTTGCGTTAATTTTTTATGTTTGATATTGAGATGATCTCTCAGGGAATGCATGGGGTTTCGTCTTTGTTATCGCAATCCTTGACTTTAGCGGCAAGTTCATCGGGTGCACGACTTCGTCAAGATTGCTTGGTTTTACGTGGCGCGAAGCAACCACCGTCGGCTCTCTCATGACCTGCAAGGGGTTCGTAACAATTGGATGAATGTGTGGCCCGTCTTGACTGTTCTGTAGCTTGGTTGAGCTGATTGTCCTCAACGTCGGACTGAATGCGGGGATTCTCACCCGAGAGGTGTTCTCCATGTTCGTCCTGGAAGCGTTGATCATCACGTTTATGACGACGCCTCTCGTCCTCCTCATCTATCCACCTCGGCTCCGTACGTTTGGGCTCGGTGGGGGCATCTCCCACACGGCATCCCCAAATGATAGCATGAAAGACAAATATCTTGATCCTGATGCTGGCGAGGATGAAGGCTTGCGACACCGACTTGTCGTCGTGCTCGACGATTTTAAACACGTTCCCGGGATTATGGCACTCACGAAACTGGTCGTACCTGCCACTCCTGAAGATGGGTCATCTAATCTCGTGGTCAAGCCGACTGTGAACGCGCTCCGTCTGATAGAGCTGTCGGATCGTACATCAACGTTTATGAGATCGGTCACAGAAGCGCTGATCAATGCTGATCCTCTTGTTTCCGTGTTCAAGATGTTTGGTGAACAGAGCGACTTATCCGTCTCGACGTCCTTGTCTGTCGTACCGCAAAACGATTGGGCTCATGCTGTGGCGACGTATGCCGAGAGACATGCGTCGCAACTTGTCCTCATTCCGTGGGTCCCGCATTCGCGTGCTTCAGCGGCCGACCATCATGAACATTCTCGGGGCGCAAAAACGGATACGAATCCATTTGATATCTTCTTTGGTCCTTCGGCGAGAGACAACTCCGCGGCGACGTTGTACTCACATTTTGTTCGCGGTGTCTTTAGACATTGTAAGACGGACGTCGCGCTCTTTGTTGATCTGGGCGATAACGCGGGTACAAATGGTCAACAACACATCTTTTTCCCATTCTTTGGTGGACTAGACGATAGAACGGCTCTCGACTTTGTGGTGCAATTGTGCATGAACTCAAGAATAAGCGCGACGGTCATTCGCGTTGCGAGACCGGCTGAGCGTGTTGTGGTCAACAAGCCCGAAGCGGCTATTGTGGAAGAGAAGGCAGAGTTGGGCACCGGCACGCCCGTGACGCTGGTGGGTGTCTCTATCTGTGCTGGCTCGATCTGTGTGTGCTGATGTGATCCAGTCGCTCGCGTTCCCGAACACGATTTACGGACAGGCAGATACGACGTACATGTTGCAGTCGCAAACGGCGGACGACTTGGCGTGGTCTCGGTATGCGTCGCCAGCGGCGTACAAGGACGCGCCGGCGCACTTGCGCTCTGCGCTCTCGCGAATGGTGTTTAGCGACCTGTCAAACCCGCTCCCACTGCATGCCCTTCTGGAACGCACAAAAGAGCTACGGGAGACCCACCGACGGGTCATCGTTGTTGTCGGCCGCTCGAAGCGGTTCGTGCATGACGGGATCCGCGATGAGGTGAAGGAGCTGCTCGAGACGTACAAGTGCGGGAATGGCGAGATGGTGCGAAGTACGGTTGGAGAGGTGGGCACAGCGTTTGTGACCGGGACGGGGATATCAAATGGGGTGGTCGTCGTGCGGGCGGCAGGTGCGTCTGGAACGGTATAGCTCGACGCTGGAGGGAGCTGTAGAGGATACTGCGCGATTAAAATCTGTACTTCATTTCAATAATGTATATACGTCCGACATGCCCACATTTCTCGCCGCGTGCTCGCTCATGGCGACGATTCGACGATTGGTCCCTTCGCGTCGCACGCTCGCCGTCGTCGCTGCCTCGACGCTCGGCCTCGCAGGCAGCGGGTACTACTACCTCAACTCCGGACCGGCGTACCCCGTATCGACCCGGGAGACCAGACGGCCACCGCCCCCATGGACGCCACCCAGGCGCGAGGCCATGCTGGACGCACTTCAGCGAAGCGACGCGATCGCAAAAGACGAGGACGTGTTTGACGTGTTGATCGTCGGAGGGGGGGCGACGGGCGCAGGCGTGGCCGTCGACGCCGCCAGCCGAGGCCTCAAAGTCGCCCTGGTCGAGCGTAGCGATTTCAGTTCCGGTACGTCTTCCCTGTCGTCATGTCTGGGTTCACCGTCTTCATGCGTATGCCGTGCGCGCGCGCGCGTTGAAATAGGGACATCGTCCAAGTCGACCAAGCTCGTCCATGGTGGGGTGCGCTACCTACAAAAGGCGGTGATGGAGCTGGATTATGAGCAGTATAAGCTCGTGCGGGAGGCGTTGCACGAGCGACGGATCTTCCTGCAGACGGCACCGTATCTCTCGCATATGCTGCCCATCATGCTCCCCCTGTACAAGTACGTCTCCGGGGACACTCTCATTCTCACATCAAAAACGTGTGTTGACGTGCTTTTTCGGACGATAGATATTGGCAGGTCCCTTATTATTATGCGGGGTGCAAGCTGTACGACTTGTTGGCGGGAAAGGAGAACATGGAGAGCTCGTATCTCATGTCAAAAGGAAAAGCACTCGAACTATTCCCTATGCTCAAAAGTGACGGTCTCGTCGGGGCCGTCGTCTACTACGACGGTCCGTTCTCGTACTGTCTTCACCCCCCTCCTCGATACATGATCATCATACAGGGCAGCACAACGACGCACGCATGAACGTCGCGCTGATCATGACCGCCGTCAAGCTCGGTGCGACCGTCGCCAACTACTGCGGTGTCACGCAACTCCACAAGAACGCCGAGGGCACCCTCATCGGGGCCAAAGTCAGAGACGAGCTCACCGGACGCGAATTCAATGTCCGCGCCAGGGTACGCCCCTCGATTCTGCGCGTCTTCACGGTCTCGTACTTTCCGACAGGGCATCATCAACGCAACGGGCCCGTACGCCGACGAGCTCCTCTCTCTCGACGATCCGTCGCATAAACCGATCGTGCGGCCTTCTTCGGGTGTACACATCACGCTTCCAGCGTACTATGCCCCTGCGCGTATGGGTCTTCTCGACCCCGCCACCTCGGACGGACGTGTGATCTTTTTCCTCCCCTGGGAAGGCGGTGTTGTCGCCGGGACGACCGACACGCCTGCTAGAGTGAATACGCAAGGCGAGGAGGTGATGCCTGCAGAAGAGGATGTCCGGTGGGTCATTGACGAGGTGCGAGGGTACCTTAGTGAGGATATCATGGTTCGCCGTGGGGACGTGCTCAGCGCGTGGGCGGGTTTGAGACCACTTATTTCCGCGGGGAGTCAAGGTGGGACGGAGGGACTGGTGCGAAACCACCTCGTCAGAGCGTCACCGTCGGGGCTGATCACCATCGCGGGGGGCAAATGGACGACGTATCGGGCGATGGCAGAGGAGACGGTGGATAAAGCAGTAGCACTGTTTGAGCTCCAAGATAAGGCGAAAAGCAGTTGTCGAACGGCAGACCTGAGGCTCGTTGGCAGCGACGGATGGAGTCGCAACATGTTTATCGGGCTCATCCAACGCGTACGTGTGACCCCACCACAGACGTCCTCAGCGCGTCCGTCGCTCACGCACACCGCCCTAGTTTGGCCTGGACACGGATGTTGCGAAGCAGCTGTCCGACAACTACGGGGACCGCGCCTGGACGGTCTGTGCACTCGCTGATCCTTCTGGCGAGCAACGACCCGTCCACGGCGCCCGTCTCTCGCCCAACTACCCCTACGTTGAAGCAGAAGTCCTCTACGCGACGCGGCACGAGTACGCATGCACGGCCGTCGACGTGCTCGCGCGGCGAACCCGCCTCGCGTTCGTAGACGCACACGCTGCCCTCGAGGCGCTCCCACGCGTCGTCGAGTTGATGAGCCGGGAACTCGGCTGGGGCCGTGTGCGGCAGAGAGAAGAGTGCGCGCGCGGGGTGGATTTTCTCGGGAGCATGGGTCTCACAGCGGCGAACGGTGCCGCCACCGAGCAGCCGCGCGGGTGGCGCACGTCGCTCGAGCATGGATGTGCGTACTTGCTCGGGCTCGTCGGTCTATCGTGTTCGTGGACGGCGCGCCGTGCACCCGTCGATGCGTCCTCGTTCAGACCGTCGTATAGCCGCACCAAGTTTGAACCGGGCGAGGAAGACGCGTTACGGGCGCTCTTTGACGGGTATGCCGGAGTGGCGACTGTGCCGACGGGTATACCGGGCCGCTCGGCTGCGCGGCTGAGCGTGACAGCAATTCCGCCTGTGTCGGCGGCGATGGCGCGTGCGTGGCCCGGGTTAGGGTACGAAGGTTTCCGGGAGGCGGACTATCGGTATGTGTTTGCGCAGGAGGGGTTACGGGATCGGCTGGATGTGAATGTGGACGAGTTTCTCGAGGTGGGTTGTCGACTTTCTTTTGGAGGTGGAAGAAGACCTACGGATGACCTTTTTGAAGATTTGTGGCCATTTGAAGGACGTGTCGATGATGAGTGTGGCCAAGACTGCGAAAAAGGAGCGGAAACGGATTCCAGTTGAAAAGAGTGGTGGCGGGGTCTAAGTCGTGCTGAGGTTGTATCCGACATCTGATTCGCGTGTAGGCATCAAGCGTTTGTATTTTCGTCGCCCTCGCTCGGGGTGATAGGCATTCTAGATATCGCGCTAGGACATAAAAAGGTCATCAAGATAGACAATATATACATAGCCCATAACGAGAGTCCATCTACGAAAGGCCATATTATAAATAGATAAAAAAATTCTGACAATGAACGAACGTCCATCCTGCAACGAGGCCAGACAGGGGCTGTTTCACAACCGTGCCGCACGCGTCCGTAGCTCTGCTTCGTATGCCTCTACCAGCTCCCGACGCAAGACCTTGCCCGTAGGCGACTTGGGTATCTAGCACGAACAGAAAACACCGCGTCAACACGATGGCGCCGATCAAGCTGGCAAAAAAAAAAAAAGACAAAACGGACCTGCTTGACAACGGCGATCCCGCCCCGCAACCATTTGTACCGACTGAGGGTCTCACGGGCCCACGCATCGAGCCGTTCGACAACCTCGGTCGCACCGAGTGCTTCACCGATGGGCGAGAGGACGACCCACGCTCGAGGCACGCGTTCGTCCGCGGTGCGGCCGCCACTGACACCGGCGACACTCGTGTCAATGATGAGGTTCTCGGGGTGTTTGAGCAACGTTTCCTCGATCTCCGTCGGGGATACTTGCATCCCAGATATCTTGAGTGTGTCCTGTCAGCCAAAATAAAACACAGGGTCAGGTCTGTGTGCGGGACAACACTTTTCTGATTGCGAGAAGAGGGCCCACCTTGGCTCGGTCTTCGAAGCTGATACACATTAGTCCGTGGAAACATAGATTCACGTGAAAGTAATGAGACATACTAGAGAACACCATCGGCGTCTATGCGTATCCGATCGCCGGTTCGGAGCCATCCATCCTTGAATGTTTCCGCGGTTGCTTTGGCGTTTCTCCAGTAACCAAGTGCGACAGCGCCAGAACGAAGGTATAGCTCCCCAGGTTCGTTGAGAGCTGCCAACTGACCATCTTCGCGTACGACACGGGCTTCCATGCCAGGTAGTAATATTCCGATTGACCCGGTCACATTCTTGGCACGGCCTTCGAGCATCCCAGGAACAGGTTTGAAGGAGGCGGCAATCGTCTAGAGAAATATGATGGTGAGAAATGTTTGTGACTGGCTCGAGTGGACCATGAGACTCCTACACATTCGGACATTCCGTATCCTAGTTTTCGCCATCAGCGTTGGAGTGAGAAAGCAACACGACAATTTACTCACCTCCACTGATCCTTTCCACGGCAGGAAAACGTGAACGTAATTGCTCACCGAGGGAAACGGGGAGATATGCAGCGCCACAGCTTACAGTTTGAACGGTGCTGAAATCTGCGGTTAGGAATCTGGGATGGTGCACAATTTGGTGGATGAGGGATGGAACTAGGTATATGGTCGTGGCGCGGTATCTCGATTGAGGAGAGGCGTTAGATTAGCAAGAAGTAGTGCACATAGAACGGAACGTACTTGGGGATAGAATCGAAAAAAAAGTCAGCATTCCATTTAGGGAGGAGGAGAAGTGTCACTGGTGCGAGAAAAGATCTAAATGTGGTGATATGAAGACCATAGGTATGATGTATCGGCAGGACATTGAAAATCACGTTCATGCCCCCTGGACCATTCCATGCCGGAGGCTAATTTTACATGCATGAGATGGGCATGAGTATTTTACAGGTAGCAAAGACGCACGCCTTGAACTTTAAGTGCCTCCCCGACAGCCACGAAGGACTGAGAGATGGAGTTGATGAGGTTTCCGTGTGAGATCATGACGGCTGTGAGTGTAATGATGCGAATGAGCACTCCTCGTGACTATTCTGGAGTAATGCACCTTTCGGAAGTCCACTGGTTCCGCTGGAGAAAACGAGATAGGCCAACGTATTAGCCCGGGCCGGTTGAACGGGAAGCCGTGGCAGACCACTTCGCCATGCCCGTTCCGCGAGTTGCCCATAGCTGACACGACCCTCGACATTGCCCTCTAGGATGTATATGCGATCGTCTGGAAGCCCCGAAGTGAGTGCCAGTGGTAGGAGCGTTGGGCTGACAAATAGCCGCGTGGGCCCGGCGAGTTTGAGGGTGTGCTGAAACTCGAAAGGGGTGGAGTAGGATGAAAACATGACGAATGGGACAGTCATGACAAGCAACGAATGCAAGAGGGCGATGCAGTCCTGGACGGGTGGTCAAAGGGGGATCACGCGGATGTCGAGTGAGGGGAATACCATCGAGTTCTCTGTGAGCACGCCGACGAGTTCGCCAGATTGAGGTCGGATACCGAGACCACCGTGCTCGATGTCGCTTGCCATTGCGGTTGCGCCATCGCGCACTGTTTGTATGAACTGCCTGAAAGAGCGGGATTGACCCGTGACCGCGTTGATATGCAGGGTGAAATCTGGCCAGCTGGCTTGTTCCGGACGGTTGAGGAATATGTTGTGGACGTTCTGAGGGGGTAGGTCTGGCAGCGAGGGGAAGAGAGACTTGTGGTACATGATGAGATGGGGAGAAAGTCATCAGATCCGCTTGTGATGCTTTTATCGAGGAGATGGCCGGTAAGTGACCCGTGGAGTAAGCCGGTGGATGATGAGACCAACATACTAACGCGGTTTAACACCTGCAAAAAATTACCAGAGCGTGATCCGTATCACGGACGCCATCCCGAAAGTCATTCATTTGTCGTGTTCGACCAATATATCCCCGAATAATTTCCCTTGGACCAACTTGTTTTTTTTTTCGTATCCAAGACCGGCACCGACCGACACCGACCGACACCGACACGACACGTTCACGTCTCGTTTCGTTCACATCTCGTTTCGGTTCTTGCCACATGTCCCGACTCCACAACGTCCTCTGACGACCACCACAACATGCCCCAAAACCTCAAGCAAAGACTGGCAGCACTCTCACTCGCCCCTTCATCTCCTTCATCTCCCTTGGGCGTCGCAGCCTTCAAGAATCCGCTCCAACACCCCTGGAAACGTGGATTTCGCGACCCACTTGCAGGCCAACCAGATGCGTGTGACAGAGTGCAGGACGTCATGGCCAAGGTCATATTCCAAGCCGGCGTCGACTATGAGTACATATCACCCGTCCGAGCATCTCCAATTCGTTTTCTGATCCAGACGGTCTTGCAGGACAAGACCCATGTAAGCCCCGCCGCTACGACTACCTCAAGCGAATCCGTCTGATTACGTCTGTCGTCAGGGTAATCATCAGTGCATCAGCCCTTCCTGATCCTCGTCAAGTCTCGTACGACATCCTCCTCTCGTGCGTTCTCTCCTTTTCCAGAATTGGTCCCTGCCAATATTAGATTTGTCCGCATAGTCGCATCCTATCATACCTCGACCTTTATGGTGTGTTCCTTGATGACGTGTTTAGCCTAGTTCCTCATCCTTGGCAGTCGAATCCGATTATACCGTAGTATTCTTTGCTGCCGGGGGTAAACACACCCCGAACTGGGGTTGGGTATGGAAAGCTTATCGCAGTCTCAGCCGAAAATACCGCAAAAATCTGAAACGTCTGGTGTGTTAAAGCGGCTTCTTCGTTTCGACTCTACTTCTAAATTCTATGCCTAGTATATCGTACATTCCTCTTTCTTCTCCAAGAGTGTGCCCTTTGTTTATACATTATCCCTCCCTGACGTAACATGTACCGTTTAGTGTTGTTCTCATTGGCCGGTGCTATCATAAGGTTTACACTCCGTCCTTCAAACATTCCATTCCTAACGTCTCTTCCAGCCCAAAGTTCTTTCGCAAATTGGTGTACATCGATACACTATCGGAACTGGCGTATCATGTCCCCCTAACGCAGATTGACATCCCGCCGGCGGTATATCAGTAGGCGTTTCATCCGTATATACGCCACTTTAAAGTCTTATCCGTTCTCTTAGAGAGAACATCAAGCGTGAGACACAGATTACTATGCCTATACCCATTCGCGCGAGCGTATTCGGAGTACCACTTGAAGAACTGATGGGTTGCGACGGGGAAAAGGGTGGAATACCTAGAGTTGTCAGGGACTCGATCCAGTACATCCGCGAATGTGGTAGGTTTGGAGCTCGTTCTTTACGTCCTTAATTCTCAAGATCACATCCTGCAGGCATCAGGGAGGACGGCCTTTTCAGACGGTCCCCAAATTCTGCTTTGCTAAAGCAAGTGCAAGAAGCCTACGACAGAGGTGCGTCTTTGTGTGTGTCTGGTCTCTTCATAAGTTGAGCGTGGTCCAGGCCAGGTTGTTTCCCTCGAAACGTTCAACGATCCCTACCTTGCCTCTGTCCTCATCAAGAAGTACTTGCGCGATCTCCCTAACCCTCCCTTCCCTGAATCACTCTACCCTGTCGTCAGACAATGTCCACCGATCTCGAATGACGTATCCGACATGGCTGCACTCACGTATATTCGAGACACCCTCCTTCCTCAGTTGATGCCATGTGTATACATCCTATTAAGCCATGTTCTTCGTGAGAGATCAACGATGTTTTCTATACGATTTCGCTCACGATGTTTATCTAGACCTCCTCCACGAGGTGTCGTTACACTCCTCGAGCAACCGCATGGATGCACATAACCTTTCTGTTGTTGTCTGTCCCAACCTCGTCAAGAGTTCAAACCCCATGCGGGACGTCATGATGTGCGCGGTCCCAGGGGGGCCTTCGTTGACTAGTGGGCCCCCATCGTTGTCGTCTTCTGTGATGACAGCAACCACTATTTCCAAGCTCTCCGATTCCTTCACCGAAGGGAGCACTACCTTGGGAGCTGTCATCAAGCTTTGCATCCAGCGATACTACGAGGTATTCGATGAGATCCAGGATCGTTCTGAACCTGTGTCTACCCCAAGACGCCTTTCCCGATCCCCTTCACCGCTTTCCTCTTCTGGTTCCTCAGCGTCGCTTTCTAAACCCCTTCGGCCACTGTCACTTTCTGTCGATGACGAAGACAGTATCGATGACGCGATGCTTGTTATGCCAATTGGCCCTGGTGGCTTCGGTAATAGCGGGCCCACGCTAAACTTCGGTAACAGACAGGATCGAGTGTCAAACGCCACACCAACACTCGCTGCTGGAAACGCAAATGGCTCCATGTTCCCGTACCAACCACGACATCGCAAGCCACCTATTCCTGGCGTCGGGGTACTCTCCGTGAACGGTGATCACAACGGCACCTTGAACTATACGCCTCGCAGTCGAGCGCGGTCCATTTTGAGTATTGAAAAAATCGGAAATGGGCTTGGGAGCGTGCGCGGTTCAATATCGATCGGGCGCGGCACATTGCGCAAGGCTTCTGGATCTGGAGTGGAGGCAATGGGAATCACTGCGGATGGGTTCTTTACGCCGCCAGCCTCCCCTCCACCTGGGAAATTTGAGTCGGTGCAGAGCTGATTTGCCGTCGCTGCGTGATCTACTGGTATTTTCTTTTTGATTATATCTTGCGATATTTCGTTAGCTTTGATTGTTATCGTGCTGAGCTTCGTTCGTCTACATGACTCTTTCTCTGGTGGCCTAGTTGTCCCGGATGACTTGTTTGTATGTTACTGATGGTGCAATTATGTACAATTCTGGAAACGCTGTTACAGGGAGGGAGCATGAAGGCCTGTGTCTTGCTTGGAAGCGTTTGGGTGCCTGCACGTTGTCTTCATTCTCGACGCCTTGCAACATATTCAAAGTCTTGGCAGGGTGCATGTCAACGCCGTATACTTGGGATCCGGAATGTACCATACCCGGATTGCTTTTGCTTTGTTCGCATCAGTGTTATGGCCTCAACCCTTCCACAATCCTCGTGGTCCCAACGTGCCCATACCAAAGTATAAAACCGGTTTGCTCGAACCCTGACGTTCAAGTCTTCCTTTCCAAAAAAAACACTTTGACTGTGTACAATGAGCAGCACACCGAGTCCTGCCGCATCCACACCGGTATTGTTGAACGAGCTAGCGCTCAAGCTATCAACGGTCGTGCCGTCGGCAATTCAGAGACGCGGTAGTGTATTCAATAGTACGGGGTGAGGATCTCGTTCAATGTTCGACGCCGACCTGCCCTGTTAACGCTTCGTCAGCGGTTCGGTCGCGAGCACGCTCAAGGGCTCACGGGACAGAACCTTGACCGCGTTGGACCCCCCGTCGTGAGTTAGACCCCAATTCCGTGGTGCGTCGTCGTGTGTGTTGACAGAATTCGTAGCCTCCCTCTTGGTTGGGCAAGAGTCAAACATCCTGATTCTGGCGTATACTATGTCCACAACGA
>JBBPKO010000856.1:0-11528 GCA_038089295.1 Xerocomus amazonicus
ACAACAACGTTCCAAGTCACTCAGACTCCCAATTCAATTAATTGCTACTACTGGTACTTTGAAAACCGTCGACACCGCCACTCTCATAGACTCTGGGGCAGAAATTTCCTGCATCAACCACCACTTCACCAAGAAGCACCAATTACCCCTAGAAAGATTATCACGTCCCATCATAGCTCGAAATGTAGATCAATCTCATAACACGACAGTTCACTTCTCCACCACTCTCTACATGAAGATTGGTGAACAAACGCAAAAAAGCAAACTCTATGTCATGAATTGTGGCAAAGAAAACGTCATCCTAGGAGCCCCTTGGCTAGAAGCAACAAATCCAGTCATCAACTGGAAAAAGGGAACCATTACCCTAGATGAATCTTTGGATAAATCCCTTGATCTTTATCTCGAACACGTCAGAACCAGAGCTTCCTATTTGTCCAAAGGAAAAGCTACGACAGAACCCCCCCCGAAACACATAGTCCTTGATGAAATCGAAGTTGAAGGGCTTAATCATTATCTCAAGAACGACACCCCAGAAGAACTGGTAGATCAACAGCTAGACTTTTATACCATTTCCACCCTTCATCGAATGAAAGGGCGAATGGTCATCAACCCGAAAATCTCACGAATCGTAGCCCGACTCACCCAGTCAACTGAGCTAGCCATAGCCACTGAGAAAACAAAACCAAAGGCTGTCCTACCTAAAGAATACGAAGAGTTCACCTCCATATTTTCAAAAGAGGCCACCGAACATATACCACCCTCCAGACCGTATGACCATGCGCTAAACATGAAAGAGACCTTTGTTCCAAAGATATCAAAAATCTATCCTCTCTCCCCCGACGAAAAGAAGGCTGCAGACGACTTCATTGACGAACATCTCAAAACTGGAAAGATTTGTCCGTCAAAATCTCCTCAAGTCTCTCCATTCTTCTTCGTGAAAAAGAAGGACGGAGGACTTAGACCATGTCAAGATTACAGATATGTCAACGAACATACCATCCGAGACACATATCCCCTTCCCCTGATCTCAGATCTCATTTCCAAACTCAAGAGAGCATCCCACTTCACAAAATTCGATGTTAGATGGGGGTATAACAATGTCCGAATCAAAGATGGTGATCAGTGGAAAGCCGCTTTTATCACCCACCGTGGCCTTTTTGAACCCACTCTCATGTTCTTTGGACTATCCAATTCTCCTGCCACCTTTCAACGATTTATGAACGATTCCTTTCGCGACATGATCGCAGAAGGGTGGTTGATCATTTATATGGACGACCTCCTCATCTTCTCCACCACCTCGGAGGAACATGAACAGCGTACCAAACAAGTTCTACAACGAATGAAAGAACTAGACTTGTATCTCAAGTTAGAGAAATGCAAGTTTAACGTTCCTGAGGTCGACTACCTCGGAATGATTATCAAAAATGGCGGGTTGGCCATGGATCCGATCAAATTGGCAGGTATCCAAGATTGGCCAACACCAAAACGAGTCAGAGATGTCAGATCCTTCCTGGGGTTTGCAAACTTTTACTGCCAATTTCTCCCTCACTTCTCTGACACTGCCCGACCCCTCTTAGATCTTACAAAGAAATCCCAACCCTGGGAATAGAAGGAATGACATCAAACTGTGTTCAATCAATTGAAACGTATGTTTCAAACATGGCCAATACTCCAGTTACCAGACTATATGAAACCCTTCACCATTGCCACCGACGCTTCCCTCTATGCATCCGGAGGCGTATTGCTCCAAACAGATGTCAACGGCGCGTGGCATCTCTGTGGATACCTTTCCCAGATGTTCTCCCCCGCAGAACGAAATTACAATGTATATGATCGGGAACTTCTTGCCATCATCCGCACCCTCTCCACCTGGAAACACTTTCTTCGCAGATCCCCTCATCCTGTCCAGGTCTTCACCGACCATAAGAATCTGACCTACTTTCGCCAACTGCAGAAACTGAACTGATGACAGGCTCGCTGGCTACTAGATCTCGCCGACTACGACCTCCGTCTTACCCATGTCGCCAGACGTACCCTTACAGTACCAGATGCCTTATCTCAACGACCCGATCACCTCCCGGATGAGCCCTTGGACAACGAGGACATTACCCTCCTCCCTCCTGATCTCTTCATCTCCCTCATCGATGTGGAATTAACCCAAAAGATCGCTTCCTCCTCTGCTTCTGATCTGCTTGTCCTTGACTCCCTTCACGCCCTGGCAGGGGAGGTACCCACTCATTTCCGCTCCCGTCTTTCCGATTGGCACTACGACACCGGTGTCCTCACCTACCAGGGCCATGTTTATGTCCCTAATGATCTCTCCCTTCGACGGGCTGTTGTCGCGCGATCTCATGATCACCCCACTGTGGGCCATCCAGGCGTTCTTAAGACCTGGCAGATGGTGGCTTCGGAATTCTGGTGGCTGGGCCTCGCAGTCTTCGTTTGCAATTATGTTGACGGGTGCGCTCTTTGTCAACAGAACAAAGCGAATACCCATCCCACCGTTCCCCCTCTCCTCTGCCTCTCGCCCCTTTCAACAGCTTTCTTGTGACCTCATTACTGATCTGCCCGTCTCTGATGGTTTTGATTCCCTCTTGGTCGTGGTCGACCATGGCCTTACTAAGGGGGTGATCCTTTGCCCTACCAAGAAGACTGCCACCGCCGAAAACATCACTGCCTTGTTTTTCAAAAAAGTATACTCACGATTCGGCCTATACGATAAAATCATCTCCGATAGAGGCCCACAATTTGCCTCTTCCTTCGCGAAAGAACTTGGTCATATCCTCGGATATGACTTATCCCTCTCAACTGCCTACCATCCCCAGACCGATGGAGAAACCGAATGTGTGAACCAAGAAGTAGAAACGTACTTGCGAATCTACTGTGGAAGCAACCCCACCTCGTGGGCAGAGAACATCACGTTCGCCGAATTCGCACACAATCACCGCTCCCATTCCGTAATGAACAAATCTCCATTCTTCTTAATGATGGGTTATGAACCCCGCTCTCTCCCCTCAATCCTAGCTGAGACCGACCTTCCAGCAGTAGAGGAACATCTTCAACTCCTCACGTTTACAAGAAATGAAGCCCTCGCAGCATACGAATTAGTGCAACAAGTTATGAAATCACGAACCACCAAAAACTTCTCCCCCTTTGAAAAAGGGGATAAGGTGTGGTTAGAAGCACGAAACTTAAGACGTTCCGTCCAAAACCCGAAATTCGCACCAAAGAGAGAAGGACCCTTTATGATCACGCAAGTCTACTCTCCGCTATCATATAGACTCAGACTCCCACAAACATGGAAAATACATCCGGTATTCCATGCCTCACTCCTCTCCCCCTATCGCGAGAATGACGTCCATGGAGAGAACTTTCCAAAACCTCCTCCGGACCTAATAGCATCCGAAGAACAATTTGAAATAGAGTGGATATTAAAGCATTGAGGTCCGCCCAACAACCGTATCTTCTTGATCCGATGGAAGGGCTATCCGCTGGAAGACGACTCATGGGAACCAGAGCAGAACTTGAAAAACGCCAAGAAGATTTTGGAATCTTATAAGAAGGCTCATCCCAAAGCGTTCTATTCCCAGACCAAATCCTACCGACGTTAACCATGTCCTCCTCCTCGAACACAACTTCCCTTCCCTACGACTTCTCTATCGTCACCCGTCCTTCTTATGCCGACCTCTTAGTTCCATTTGATGACGAGACCCTAACCCACCTTCAAGACTGTCTAGAAGATTCTCGTTTAGCCATTGCCTTAGAGGAAACACTAGACGAAAACTTCCCCCTAGGACTGATGCTCAAAGCTTACAACCAGAGCACCGCCTTGCTGGCGATCACCAACATTTATGAAACAGACCCACTCCCCGCTACAGACATCCCTCGTGCATTCTCTACCCTAGCACTCCGACTCTCCGTCCTGCAACAGCATTTAGTCACTGTACTGCATCAATTACAGATGACTGAACTAATTGATAGCATCGACTTTGCACTAGAACGAAGAGCGAGAGCACTTCGTAACCCCGATCGTTCCCAACGATCCATTTCCCCCCCAGCTATTCCCATTCCTCCTCCTATAGAACCGAACCCCCAAACGACCGCATCCACCCCATCCGCGATGTCAGCTCCTCTTACCCCAAGAGAGGAAGAGGCCTTCCAACGAGTGATGAACCAGATCAAACGAGCACGAGTCGCAGAACGACTTAGGACACAAGAAGGACTGGTTTTACCCCCTAACCATCCTCAGCATCACCGAACCTGCTTCTTCTGTTGACGTCTCGGACATTTAAAACGAGACTGCCAACTCTACGAATGTCCTCACTGTCAACAATATTCACCAGGGCATTTGCCATCCTTCTGCCCAGCAACTTGGCGATCACCACCCCGAACACTCTCCTCCTCGTCGTCTTCATCTCATCATAGCCAACACATCCGCACCAACACACCCTCTTCCACGAGGTCTTACTATCCGACACCTGAGCGATGGGTCGATGAGACAATGAACCGATTGATCTCTTCGATGAACGAGACCACTGCCCTCATCTCGGCCTCTACTGAGTGGATGAGAGAGCAGATATACCAATTCAATGAGAGGTTCAATGAACAAATGACTGTGTTGCACCGAGAACCTAGCCCCTCGCCTTCCAATCAAGCTGATGCAGGATGGGGAACCCCAGCCTGGGAAAACGAAGAATCCACATTGATAGGATCTTCCACCTTATCCACTGTCTCCACCCTTCCTCCTACCACGGTGAACACGTCATTCATTGACTATGTAACTCCCCCCACTACCAACCCCACTGATTACGATGACCCCATCGACGATGTAGGATACGGGAACCTCACCGGTTCTCCAGTCTTCTCCTCCCTTCGAGAGTTCTTTTGAAAATATGGTGATTTTCACCGTACTAAGGGGGTAATGTTACGTTTTCTTCTTTCTTACCCCTATACTTGTTTATCTTTCCCTGATATTCCCTTTTTCCACCGTATGATAACCTTTCCATGGTCTTGTCTATTTATCCCACGACCCGGACGCTATTTCTGTTCTAGGCATCGGTTGTTCTTTTGCCTCATGTCCCCTTTTCTTCCCTTCCCTGATGGTTGCCAAGATATGATAGCTGTGACTCGACATGACTCACTATGAGTCCTTCCGCAGCAGGACATAACTTGGTCTGTGCACCAACAGGATACCTATTTAGACTAGTGACCAAGTACATGAACTCCCCAAGTAGTTTCTCCCTTGTATCTTGTGACATACTTGTCAATAGATCCTTTGGTTTCTCCAACGTTTACTCAGTAAACCTCTTGGATGTTCTACTTCCTCAATACTAGATCCAAGACCTCTGGCTTGAGAGGCAACGATACCTTCAGCCCGAAGGCCCAGACTCAGAATCCTCTTTCAGGGCTACGCTAGTTCCTACCCGGACCAAGCGTAACACAATGGTGTAGTTGTACTCCAACAGGAACTCATGCCAGCGTGCTTGACGTGCTGAGAGATCTTGTGGTCGATGTCAGAATTCGAGAGCTTTGTGATCTGTCCAGATTTCAAATTCTTGATCTAGCAAGTGATGTCTCTATTCCTTTAATGCACATATAATGGCTAGAAGCTCTTTGTCATAGATAGGATAATTCCTTTCGATGGAATCAAGGGAGTGTGAGTAGAATGACACTGGTCTCCATTGACCATTGGGCTGCCTATAGGAGAGTACTGCTCCTGTGGCTATGTTAGAGGCATCACATTCCACTCTTACGGGTTTGTCCCTGTCAGGGTAAACAAGGAATGGAGCATTAGATGCAATGTCTTTCAGTTGGTTGAACACCTTCTGCTGGCATTCTGTCTATATGAACAGAGTGTCCTTGAGAGTGAGGTCGTTCAAGGGTCATGCTACGTTTGCAAATCCTTCAATGAATTTTTGGTAATAATTGGCAAGTCTCAAGAATCCTTGTAACTGCTTCAGTGTCTTTGGCACTGGCCAATTGGCAATGCTGTCAGTCTTTCCTTTTTGCATTTCTACTCCTTTCTTTGAAATGACCATTCCAAGATAATTGACCTTTTCCTGGTTGAAATGACACTTGCTTGGTTTAAGGTAAAGGTTGTTCTCTTGGAGTCATTTTAATACTTCTCCTACTATCACCATATGTTCTTCTTCAGTCTTTCCTTTTGTGAAAATCATGATATTGTCAATATAGATCACAACTACTGCATACATGTCTGAGAAGATGTCATTGACCATATTCTGGAAAGTTCCTGGCAAGTTGTACATGCCAAAGTGCATTACTACCAGCTCATAGGAACCAATTGGTGTTGTAAAGGCTCTCTTCCATTCATCTCCTTCTTTAATTTGTATGTTATTATATCCCCATCATAGATCGAGTGTGGTGAAACAGTCTGCACCCTTGAGACGATCAATCAGCATAGAGATTAGCAGTAGTGGGTAGTTGTTCTTGACAGTCCCCTTGTTGAGATACCTGTAATTGATAACCATGTGCTTTCCACCATCTTTCTTTGGTATAAAGAATACTGGCGAAGTTTACGGTGATTTGGAAGGTCTGATATATTCTTTTTTCAGTTCTTTATCAATGAAAGTTTGTACTTCTTCCATCTTGGTATCCAATAAAGGTATGATTCATCCTTTCTTGGGTATGAGGTTTGCCTCTAAATCTACTGCATAATCCCACGGTTTCCTAGTTGGCATCCTTTCAGATTCTTCTTGAGAGAAGACATTTAAGTATTCCCAGAACTGTTTTGGAACTTGTTTCTTCAGATCTGCCTCTTCTTCTTTGCTCATTTGGCGAACTTTCATACTCGTGGGCTATGCTCGGCAATGTTTGGAACATCTAAGGAAGGATAGCATCTTATGGATCCAATCGACTTCTGGGTTATGACGTTTTAGCCAATCATATCCAATGATCATTTGTTGTTGTCCTAAGATAGACAGAAAGGCTTCTATGGCTTCTGTATGCTTATTGCCATTCTTGTCTTTGATCAAGATAGTTAGATACACCTTTTCTGTTACCTTGCCTATTAATTGCTCTATTCCATTGGCATTGAGGACTGGCACAGCCTTATCGAGTTTTACTATTTCTAGACCCTGCTTTTTTGCAAAGTCATTGTCAATGAAGGTATGAGTAGCCCCTGAATCTAACAAGGCTTCTACCATACCAATCTTGGTCCATCTTGCGACCTTATCATGTAATATATACCCATATATGGTAGGCATTAACTGAAATTCTGGTTCTTGATTCTGAATCGACATTCTGATTGCTTCCTTGGGTTCGAGGGTTTTATAAATACTACTGACAGAGTTAGTAAACTTGACAGATTTTTGAAACTTTACTTTATTGGGGGAATTAAGCATGACAGAATTGTCAGTCACCATGCTCTTTCAAGACACCCCCTTGACTGATGAAATTTCTGCAGAAAATGGTACACAGTAACTAGAAACTGATGCAGTACTATGAATGTTCAAAGAAATTTCGGCTTTGGACAAAGAAGGATACATCTGTCAGATATTTGCCTTCTTTTCCTCTATAGGAGTAGAAACAAACACTTTAGAAATTAAAAATGAGTCTGCTTCGTAAATGGGAACTGAATCACAACAAGTACAGGTAGCACAATGAGGAGGCATAAATTCCAATCCTAAACCTTTTTTTGAAATTTTTTCTAACCTGCTCTCACCTCAAATAAGAGAGGTCTTTACTCTTTTAAAGATTCTTTTTCCTTCTCTGCTTCAGCATCTTCTTTGATACCTGCTGATGAGTGTGTGGCTTCTTCTTCCTCTAAGATTTCAAATCGAGATCTGATCACCCTTGCTTTGACAATCCTTTCTGGTGACTTTTTTACTTGGCAGTCATGAGCCATGTGTCCTACCTTTTTGCAATTATAGCACCACCGTGGGGATTTGCAATCTTGGGCCCAATGTCCTACTTGGTCACAATTTGGACATGGCCTAGATTGCTGCTGTGCCCCTATGTCCATAGGCGCTCCCTGGCCTGGCTGAGTGCTGACTGCAGTAAATCATGGTTTTGATTGCCATTGCATCAGATTTTCAGTTCTTTTTCCTCTTTCGTATTGAACTCTTTCAAAGCATTCACCCATTTCCTGATAGGCATTAAGGGTATCTGTGAATGATAGATCCCCTTTGTTTTCCAACACAGTAATGTAGATCCTGTAGTCTACCACCTTTCGCAGCATACGAACAACATGCTCATCAGGAACATTCAAGTCTTCCTTTAAGAATTGGAACTCATTGAGGAATTCCATGATCTTCTTTCCTTGTTGGCACAAGCTTTCTAACTTGGTGAATACTTCCTCTGAGTAATCTGAGATTTGGAAGAATTTTTCAATATCCTTTTTGAGATCTTCCCATTTCATCCACTTGTCTATCTTAAGGCTCTGCTGAATTCGGAGGTGGGAATACAGATTCACTTGGCCTTTCATATGCAACCAGATCATGGCACATCTTTCTTTGTCTTCTTCTAATATTGACCACTTTTGCATAGCTGCCCATAGTTGTTACGATTTTCCCTAGTGCTCCTCCGGATCATTCAATCTGGGACAGTCTTTTGACTATGTCTAATCATTATCGCCTTATCTGATCCTCCTACCCTATTGGATGTTGCATATATCCTCCTGCTTGCCCCTATCATCCGTTTGTCAGCCCACACAATAGAAACTCCATGCATCATGTTCATCTTTATCTGTTCCCATCTTCTTGGAGTCATAGCATAACTGTTATCACCGCCAACCTCTATGTTCTTCTACTATCACCTATCTCTGCCTGGCATTGTCTTGGACTGGTAAGCCCTTGCCCTGCGTCCTGATGTATGCCTACGGTTCTCCTATGGATGCCCACCTCTTGCCATACCTTCTGATCTTCTAGGCATGAGGCCATTCCCCTTGACCCAGGGCATAACCTCTGGACGCTTCTCTTCCCACAAGATGCCTATTCCATACATACCCTAGATCCAGGGTTATGGTACTTACCATATCAGTACTTAGCATAGCATGGTCTGTGCACCATCACTGGTAGTATAAGTACTAGTGTACTATGGGGGATAGTCCCCATCTTGTATCTATGCTATTATGGGTAGTAGCTAGAGGCTCTACCAATTCATCTCCCTTCTTCCCTGTCTGTCACCTATACAGCAGGCATCGTAACCATTGACAGGTAGCATCGTCTATATGCTAACCTTCTATCCTCTTCATTGTCCAAGGACTCCATCAACGTCGACTATACATTGATCTCCTTTCTAGCACATATTCGTGTCCATCATCTATACGTTGACTCTTCTGTCTAGGGAGATTACAAGCAAGCATCGCTCAAGTGTAACAATAGTTCTACAAGCAACCACCAGTGGTGAAAGGTCTTGCGGTCTCCATTCCAAATTCCTAGATTGATGAATTTCTTGTTGAAAAGATTCTCGCTTCCTTTTCCTTCTTGTAACATCAGATTTTCAACTGCTGATGTCACCTTCTCTATTTCTGCTTGGAAGTTTGCCCAGCTTGGTCTAGACATTTCTTTTTTTTTGGGATTCTATGGGATGGGTGGCTGTTCTTGGTAAGCCCTTGGGTACAGGTGTCTGTGGATAGACCGGAGTAGTCTTGGTCTCAGTTTGGAATGAAAACTCTCAGTTCTTCCGGTGGAAGTCTGTTAAGGATTTTGTAGTGTCTGTTTGTGTCTTGCACTCTTCGGGCTCCTTCAATCTGATTTAACTCTGTTCAAAGCATCTAGAACTGTGCTTTGATATCTCTGATGATCCTCTGTTGACTCAGATGGATCCTAGTAAGCTGGTAGAAAATGAGAGTGGTGGCTCAGATGAAATAGAAGCTGAGGGCTACAGCGATGATAACTCCTACTAACTCAACGATCATAGGGGTACTGATTGAGATCTGGGTTTTAATTGTCCCAACCTCCTGAATCGTTGCTTGAGCTGTAGTTGTATTTCCAACTGCTTGGAGAGATAATTTCTGAAGAATAGAAGAGCTGGACAGAGAGGACAGGTTGCTGGCCTATATAGACCGAAACAATAAGAGCATGGTGCGCACGGATGTACAAATTGACAGTTTTTACTAGAAAGACAGTGAATGCTCCCACAGAAGCGACAAGAACAATGAGGACACAGATTGTCTCAATGTTCATTCGATTCTGATTTGGAAATCAGATGAGGGAACCTGATGGTTCTAAAAGCAGTAATGGAGAGGAGGAGGGCTAAACTGTATTTGGTGTGGTTCTGGATTGCAGTCCAGCTAATCATAAACTTGTGGTTCATTCTGTTTATAGGTAACAAAACAGCACAGAAGAGAACTGGTAAAAACTACTATTGATGCTAGTGCTACTGTAACTAGCATTCACTGACAGTATCTGGCTGGCCTCCTTAGACTATCATAAGGTCTCAAGGATCTCAACCACTTGTTTGACAAAAGTATGTGCTGGCGTGCCAGAACTGCTGTTTTTTCTCTGTGAATATCTTCTAACTACTCCTGGCAGAAGTCTGCTACTGGATCTCCATTTGCCCAAATGGGGATTTGCTGTCTGATGAACACTTCAAGGTTCTCTGTCTGAAAAGGATTCCTGTCTGCTGGCATTCACTGCCTCTTTCTGTATGATTTCTCTGATAACTACTTCCTGTCTGAACTTGGGAGGTAGACTTTGCAACTTGCAAAGTTTTCTGCTGATGATCTGTAAAAGGAACTCCTCTCTGTCATGGTCAGGGAGTAACTCTGGGGCTTGCTGATCTGTCAATAAAAACTCTTGTGCATCATGGTCACATAATCACTCTTGATACTGGAGGGAGGGAAGGAACCAGATATGCCTGGCTTCGGCAACTGAATATGCTTAGCACAGCAATGTGACAATAACTGTAATCACGTGAATAGTGAACGTTATTGATGCATTCTACATGGCAGCCTCTACTGCTCTGCCAATATGACCCCTAGTGCACTATGGGGAACAGCAACTTTATCCATATTTCAAGGCACCACTCTAGGTGTGATGATTGGAGCTATGCCGGACGAGCGTATGAGATAGTGTTTACTGGGTGCTAGTCCCAAAGTATGTCACATGTACTTCAGTGGGTCCTACCACAGGAGGGTAGTCTTGTTCAAGTGAAACGAGATCAGAAAACCATAGATAGGTGACTATGGTAGAACTGAGACAGTACAAAAACACCAACACTCAAATGAATGCTAAGGCGAGGATAGTGGGGGTTAGTCTTAGAAGCACACTTGCAGTGGCCTGGTTTTTAGATCCCAGATAATGCCCAAGTGAACAAGACTGGGGATTCCAGTCGTTGCACACCCAGTATTTATATTGCAGCTATCTATGCACAGACCATGCTATGCTACATTAATTAAGGTTTGAATCAACAATGAGAAGTAAACACTACTGGCTAACTAATAATGTATCATAGAGAGAATACCACTATTGGCTGGAAGTATTAGAGCATCTGTCAGTGAAAAGATAAGAGAGACTAATGCTACTGGTTAGAATGTGATAGAACAAATGATGTCATGATGACATCAT
>JBBPKO010000858.1:0-11514 GCA_038089295.1 Xerocomus amazonicus
GGCGACCTAAAGTATTGCACCAATTTCTCAGCATCCAGAATGTTTAGTTGGCAGTGATCCTTCAGGCTTTCTGCAGCCCTTTTGCTTGCCACATCTGATGACAGATCCAGGGGTAATCTAGTTGGGGTAACGGCATATTCTTGCAATAGCTCCCTCAGTACCCGCCTGGACCGATCGTAGACGGCGTCCGGTTGTGAGGATTCACCTTGAATGGTGGTGATACATGCATATGGGATATCTTTGATATTGCATCTTTGTGCAATGTGATACTTGTTACGACCCCACCATTCCTCGTCGGGTGAATCGAAATGAGTCAAGGCGAGGGCTATTTGCACTCGACCACCAAAGAAAAAGTTGTCCAATAACCAATAGAGGTTACGAAGGGAAGCATTGATCCCGTCCCTTCGAGCGCAGAGTAGAATAAGATCAACACCGTCCTGCAAGTTTTGCAAGACAGCATGCGCTTGTTCATAAGGAGGCAACGGATTTACGCCTTGTGCGTCGGCTTGATTGAATCCTGTCGTATCCCACAAACGATATTTTTTTTCTCCGATTGAGACGGGGAACCATTGGGCTCGCTTGGTACAAGCTTCCACACCCGGGGACACCTCCGCTACCGACTTGCCGGCAAGGAGATTGACGATCGAGCTTTTCCCTGAACCAGTGACACCGAACAATACGACCTTGTACACCCGTCTGTTGGCAGTGCGGAAGAGGTTGGGTCAAGAAATGTACATCTTCAATGTTGTGCTCACTCTGACTCTGATTTGTCCGACATAACACAGTAATCGTGAACCCAAAATAATGAGGTACTGTAGGCGAATTTCTCGATAAAAGCGTTAGGGGGTTGTAAAATTGCTCTTAGAGAAACAATATAGCAAGGTTCAGGCCCGGGAGGTGATTATTTCGAGTGGAAAGAGCGTCAACGGAACTCAGGAGTTGGTGATAGGGTTGGAGCTATTATCGGTGGATTGCCTCGAGGCCGATTGGCCTATTTTGAGCGGTTACTACTTATTGGTTCCAGATATGGTGCTTACTTTCCGACGTACGACCTTCGGCAAACTCGATAACAAGGGTTGGTAATGCGTTTGTGAGGTTAGATATGGCCTCGGCGAGTGGGGTCCTTGTTGACGAGGACGAGATTGTGTTTCGCAATCGGGGTATAGAATTAATGTGTTAGCAAGCTTCGATCACAGGCGGTTGCCTCAGCTGAGTAGGCTCAAATGCAGATTGGAGAGAGCATCTGGGTTGAGTTGGACCGGCCAAAAGTGATATTTTTTCTCTAAGACTTTGATCGTTGGTTTTGTCGATTTTCTGTCGCTTGGTTCTCACCTCAGTCCAACTTCCTGTCAGAATTGCTACTGGCGACGAGCTAGTAATCCATGTCCGTTGTACATAGCCAAATTATGGTTGACTAGTCGATGACCATAGGCGCATTGAGCGTGGATCAAGGTCTCAAACATCATTCTACTACCAACTTATCCCTCCATTACTTTTCCAAGGATATATCGAGTGCGTAGCGCATCATCTATGGAAAGTCTGTTCTTCTTTTGCAGAGTTTCGGTATATTCGACTAGGTCTGGTGTCATGTGTTCTGTTCACGAAAGTCTGCCTGCTGATCCCAAGCTGAGCAACCAATCGCCGAAAGCTACGTGTTCAAACTTAAGATGTTCCATTTCACCTTAAGCTTGTTGTCAGCTCACGTCCCTTTGCCTGCTGTGCAGCTTGCGCACTCCACTACTTTGCATGCTGCAGCCTTACCCTTGGCCTTGTGAAACTCGCGACGGAATTATAGTGAATGTGTGTCACAATACGTCTTCCATCAGGTGACTCAGATCCGGCACTGTTCAAATAGAACTGTGCCATATTGGGTGAGGTCTGAAAACTTGTTGTGTAACATCAACATCCTCTGCGGTCATTTTGGTTTTCTATCTTGACCCAGTCTCTTCACCATTACCTCTGCCAGTAGGGGGTCCCGTAACGTCGTCATTTTCGGATCCCTCTGCGTGGAAAAGCCCGCTCATGAACATGCTTACTGGCAAGACCATTCAAGCTCCAGCGAGGGTTCACTCGAAGTGCAGCTGCCTCCGCTGCGGGCAGTTGTCGAACAAACGAGTAACGCATTAACGCGAGGTCTGGAAGACGTATTGTTAAAATGGTATTCCTTCGGTGCTAGTTATTGGAATTGACTTTCGCCGTGGGTCTACTGAGGAATGGTGGGAGGAGAACGGCAAAGACCTAGAAAATGGGGTCGAAGTTGAGTTTGCTGATAACATATGCCTAAATACTCGGGATCCAGTCCACCCATCCTGAAAACTGAAGAACATGAAAGACGAAGAGGCACAATGCCTCGTTCGCGATCTGGTGATACGTTACTGCGAAAGGCCAACTTTCTGGTTCAATATGATCAATTTCAGTGTATGTAAAGGTTATGCGGTGTATTCAATCACAGTTTTGTCGAGAAATACGAGACAATATAAGCTGGTGACCTGCAGCAATTGAAACCTGACCCAGAGTCAAGTCAGCAATGAATTGGTACTACCCCGACGAATACAACACTGTCAACACTTCCTCGGCCTGTTCCTTGTTCAGTCCGCAACCCATTAAATCCTTGATAGATATCTTCTTCCTTCCCGAGCCTCCAACTCTGAATATCTCTGCGACCTTCTTCAAGAACAACGTGACCCAGATCCCGAGCTCGTCCATGATAAAGGCGTTGCCGTATGAGACCGAATCCTCGAGCATTGTTAATACCGACCGCCTGGACAATGACAACTTTTCGCGGGTGCACTGCTTTAGACGGTCCGGACCTGATGTGATGCAAGCATGCCCGGCTACAGCATTCATCCTCATCTTGCAACTTTTCACAAGTTCCTCCCCACACTCCTCCCACCACTCCTCCATTGTGTTGTAAGCTTCAAGATGGGTAATGATGAACGCGACTGGAATTTCGCGTTTGCACAGGACTTCCTGGAAGAGCTTAAAGCAATTCAACTCCGAGGCTGAAAGCCGGCCGGACTTCGTGCAGAATATAAGCAGATCAACACCACCTCTTGCGTGGAGGTCGCGAACTAAGCCAGCGGCACCTTTGAAGGCCTTTAGTGTCACGTCCTTTCCTCCAAGTGTCCCATTGAAGCCCATTGTATCCCACACCAGAAATTTGTGCAATCCCGCATCGACCTCATAACAGCAGGACTCCAGGGTGCAGCTGCCAAGTTTAGAGGAAACCTTCGCCTTTGGCTCCCCAAGGATGAGATTGATGATTGAACTCTTCCCGACGCCTGCCTCCCCGAAAAGGATTGCGTGAAAAGGTCGTCTCGGCGACCTCAAGCATTGCACCAATTTCTCAGCATCCAGAATGTTAAGCTGGCAGTGATCCTTCAGGTTTTCCGTGGCCCTTTTGCTTGCTATATCTGATGACAGATCCAGGGATAATCGGGTTGGGGTAACGGTATGTTCTTGCAATAGCTCCCTCAGTTTTCGCTTGGATTGATCGTAGACGGCGTCCGGTTGTGAGGATTCGCCTTGAATGGTGGTGATACATGCATATGGAATATCTTTGATATTGCATCTTTGCGCAATGTGATGCACGTTACGATCCCACCATCCCTCGTCAGGTGAATCAAAATGAGTCAAGACGAGGGCTATTTGCACTCGACCACCAAAGAAAAAGGTGTCCAATAACCAATAGAGGTTACGAAGGGAAGTATTGATCCCATCTCTCCGAGCGCAGAGCATAATAAGATCAACACCGTCCTGCAAGTTTTGCAAGACAGCATGCGCTTGTTCGTAAGGGGATAACGGATTTGCACCCTGTGTTTCGGCTGGGTTGAACCCTGTCGTATCCCACAAACGATATTTTTTTTCTCCGATTGAGACGGGGAACCATTGGGCTCGCTTGGTACAAGCTTCCACACCCGGGGACACCTCCGCTACCGACTTGCCGGCAAGGAGATTGACGATCGAGCTTTTCCCTGAACCAGTGACACCGAACAATACGACCTTGTACACCCGTCTATCGGCAGTGCGGAAGAGGTTGGGTCAAGAAATGTACACATTCAATGTTGTGCTCACTCTGATTTGTCCGACATAACACAGTAATCGTGAACTCGAAACAATGAGGTACTGTAGGCGAATTTCTCAGATGATTAAAGCATTGGTGGGCTGCAAAATTACTCTTACAGGGACAATATGAGCCCAGGGGGTGACTGTCTCGAATAGAAAGGGCGTCAGCCGGTTGGTGCTAGGGTTGGACCTATTATCGGTGGATTGCCTCGAGGCCGTCATATGATCACTAACCTATTTCGAGGGGTTGCCATTTATTGGTTCCATATACTTATGGTACTCACTTTCCGACATACGGCCTTCGGCAAACTCGATAACAAGGGTTGGTGATGCGTTCGTGAGGTTGGATATGGCCTCGGCAAGTGGGGTCTTTGTTGACGGGATTGTGTTTTGCAATCGGGGTGTGGAATCGGTGCTTCGATCGCCTGGTTGCCTCAGCTGAGTAGGCTCAAGCGCAGATTGGAGAGAGTACGCGAGTTGAGTTGGACCGAAAGTGAAAATTTTTTTCTCTTAGACTTTGATCGTTAGTTTTGCGATTTTCTGTCGCTTGGTTCTCACCTCAGTCTAACTTCCTGTCAGAATTGCCACTGGGCGACGAGCTAGCATTTATGTCCGTTGCACGTAGCCAAATTACGGTTGACCAGCTGATGACTATCATCACCAAGATGTGCGGTTACAATAGACTAATATATCTCAATATAACCATCGTCGCAGCTGGCGACACTGACAAAGCTGGGCGATAATATATTCTTCTACGCAAAAGCTCAATTTTCACTCAACTCTTGTCATCATGGTGAATTTCCGCAGGTACACTGCTATTTGATAGCGTCCGATAGTAATTAGCATTGTTTGATGGATTACAATAGTGTTCATAGACAATTTAGATTTCGCTAATGCAATTTTATTCACTCTCATATACAGACACCAAATGTGCATTAGAGCTAGAGTGATATACAAGCACCAGTCCGACCTCTTGACCATATGACACACAATGATATCCAGAGGGTAATTAGGCTGCTGCCAACAAGAACCTCAGTACCAATGCCAACAAACAAGCCTGGCAACTTACTGAAACGTCTATCCTACTTCCTCCTCCGAGCGGGAGACCTCCGGTTAGTAACCATCCCCATTTCCTTCTCTTTCCCTTCCTGGCCTTCTTGCGTGCATTCATCTCCTTAGAGATAATGCCTTTTCTTTTCATCATGCACAGACCACACCAGGAGCTTCGAAGAGCACGTTATCGAGGTTATGTGCGATTACGATGATAAAGGAAGTGATCCGCTCCAGGTCCGTGTTGAATATGGTGTCAAGCGATCGAGTGTCTTCGACGCCGCGCATGCTATCGTCGAGTACAGCGAGTAATTGAACAGCTCCTGTGGCCCTGTTCTTTCCAACACTGTAGAAACTCTGGGGAAAGAAGTTGTTTCCAGTGTCGGCACGGGAGACAGAGTGGTGGTCAAGAATGGCGGAGTGGCGATGCCTAGGAGGAGATTCTTGAGGATGGAGGTGGTAGTCGCACAGACAGAGAGGATGAGCACACAGGCTGCTTCGAGAGCAGATTGGCCACTGGCAGCCCAGAGACTTATGAGACAGTATTGAGAGGTTGTTAAGAGGGGTTTTCTGATGAGACATACCGCAGCTGGCGATCGTAGCACCTTGTTCTGTTGTCTGGCTGGGCCCCGGTGATATAAGCACGCCAAGGGTGGTAGTATGATGGGACGTACTGGATCGTGGTCATGGCCGATTCGATGCCCTGGGAGTCTTGGGACGTTGTGGTTTGGGTGAAAATGACTCGACTCAACTATGGCCGACTCAACGCTGAGATGAGAAAACTGCTGGGCTAGTTTAGCTCATTGTTCATGAGCTGTCTGAGTTATGTTCAGGAAGGAAAAAAATAGAAGGGGAGATCTTGTGATTGATAAGAGCTTTCACCTGCGTGTCCTTTGCTAACCATTCTGAAATGGAAGTGCGCTCGGTGGAAGTTACCTTAGCGGGGTCAACAGGCTTAGGACGCATGGATGTGAAGTTGATACAGCCCTCAGGATCTGTGCCATGCTACAGTGATCCCCACAGACTCCCTCCCTAAAGAGCAGGTGTCATTTGAAGTTGCCTTTGAGGGTAGTTATCGTTGACGCCTGTCAATTCGCATATGTGATCATATTTCCCCATCAGTATATGCGCTCAAAAGTTGAATGTATGCGCGATATTTTGAACGTACAATCGGTGATTGATGATATGAATGGATGTGCGTATCTCAGCGATGGCCAATGTGGGAGAAAGCTGAAACACTAATCTTTGGATATCGCCTTGGACGACGCGGCATGAAGGGGATGAGGGGTGGATAAGGTTAGCACGAGCGGGGGAGAGAGGGGTCAGGCAAATGCACAGAGTGCTTTTTGACCCCAGACAGAGCTGACCTGGGTGGAGCGTGAGCGCCGAGGCGCGACAAAGGTGTGACGAGATACATGACTGGTAACGTGACAGGTAATGTGACGACCCTAGCCTCACTGAGCGGCTGTGGCTGTGTAAAAGTGACATCGTATGACGTACTACCATTTGCATAATACCGTGCAACATTTATGAGGATAGGTAGGGTATCTAGCATGACTGGCTGCGCCAACCTCGAACAGCGAGTGATTTCCCCCAGGCTTCCACTATTATCTAGTCAGCCTTCTTGTGTGTACCACTGGACCTAGCGGTGAACGGAGCGAACCGGACGACATGGCGCGGGAAGGTTGAACAGATCATCAAAGAGACTGGGCTGTAAAGTTACCTCATTGGTACTGCTATGGACCCAGACCCACAGCTTGAAGCCTTCACAAAGGCCATTATCATTTCCACTATCCCCAATTTGCTATTTTGCCATATGTACCATCTAGAATCTGCGGTCACATCACAGAAACAACCCAGGAACCAAAGATGGCAAGGGAATGGGACAGCGAAGCAGCCGCTGACGCCGCAAACCCAAACACAAAGTGTGCCAAGCCTACAAGGTCTGTTGGCACAACAGACGACCGGCAGGAAATGCTACTCGAGCTGCGAGGTGGTGAAGAGGCCTGAGAGGTCAAATATTGGGCTGAGGACCCAAGCGGACAGAATGCGGGCACCAAAGGTGCCCATGAGACTATGCTGCTGAGGTGGACAGCACTGAGGGGGCTGAAGTGAGAGAGCAAGATGCTGGTGGCGAAGAACATCCAGGCTCGAGGGCCACGGACGAGAGATCGCGCACAAATCCCATCGCACTATCCAGCTGAGGAAGTGGCGACAACGAAGTCAGCAGTCAGCCACACGAAAGAGGAACTCAAACCAAGTGCAGAGGAAGCGCACCGGCACGACCAAGGTAGAAGGCAGTGAGCTGAGTCGACTGCATAACCCAAAGATGGCCAAGGTCACTAGGGGCCAAGGCAAATCAATGACACGTGGCGTGAGCGCACGGAGTGCATCGCGTGAAATCCTAGAACAAACGTCCGGAGACCCTGAGAAAATGCTGGGTGAAGATGCACGTCATCCAGATGTATCCCTAGAGCCACCCGACGCAGCTGGAAGTGCGGAGGGGATGAGCGGCGAGCGGGAGGATGCGGCGAATGTTGATGAACGGATCGGTGGAGAGCATATGGACACGGGAATTGAAGGGGAGCCTACCTCAATGAATGGTAACGCATCGATCGAAGGGGAGAGAAGGAGCGTGTCGACGCACAAGCGATCGACGATGACGGTAGCTGACAAAAATTATCAGCACACCCCAGATGACAATGACGACGTACTACGAATGTTCCCTGTGCCACCAGCGCCACCAGATCCACCTGACAGGGCCACAAACGGACAGGTCAGAACCCGAGCGAAGAGCTTGAAGGGGAGTCGAATGGGTCGAGCAGACCAAGCTTGAGTGGGAGCACGCATAGCGTGAACACCGGTGTCGGAGCGAGTGAGTCAGGAATGTCCTGGAGTGACGAGGACGCCCGCACTAGGCCGAAGAAGCCACTGCGACACGTCAGCAAGCGGGAAGAGCGTGAGGTAGGGACATACTCACCTGGAGTGCGCAGTGATGAGCCTGGCGACCTAGATGGCGAAAAGGCTATAAACAACGACTCGCCGGGTGCCAAAGAACGCCCAGAAGACGACGGCAGCGAGCGCGTCAACAGATTGAGCGCGCAGCATCCGAATAGGCGGCCAGGATGCCTAGAGGGCAAGCAGAGCCAGCGAGACGAGTCGGGAGTTGTCGATGGCGGCGGGACATGCTAGAACGACAGTGATGGCGTCCAGGAAACCACAGGAGGCGGCGGAGATGATTGCGTCGCCAGTACGGACGCATGGTGTCGAAGGAGGCCCTACCAGATGATTGGGGCGACCCGAGTGGACTGCGAGACACTAAGGGCAATTGGGCAGGCGAGAGCGATGGTGGCAATGGCGGAATCGATGGGAAACAAAGTCGGACGGATGGCGCAACGAGCAGCACACGCTGCGAGTTGAGACGACTCAAAACGCGATTGCTAGCTGAAAGCAAAGCGAGTAAGTGTGAGCGGTACCAACGAACAACGACGCACATACCTGGGCCACCCACACCGTCAATAAATCACCAAAAGTGGCCTAGAGCGTCGACGAGGACGATGTAGGGGTGCGCGGATGCAGCAAAGCGAGCCGCGACTTGCTATATTAGGCAACTATGTTGATGCACCAAAGGCGGCGGCTGACGGACGCGAAACATATTGTTTAAGGACGAATTACATTGGAATTTAATTAAAATTTTTTTTTCCCTCTTGCCCCCAGGATTCCTTGAGGGGGAGTGTTGATCATTGATCATCTCCGATTACATAAGCTAATAGTTACATCGCACGATTAGTCACTTAGAGTGTGCACGCTCCCTCACAAATGTTGCGCGGCGGAATTATTGTATTGTGCAAACGGTACGTTATAGTAACTCATGCGTAGGCATGTATCTTGGCTTGATCATACTATACCTGGTCACCCATATATGTACAACTATTTATAGATATCAAGGAGGGTCAGTTATATATTGTTCTATCACAGGGCGTTTCATGTAGTCTCGAGACGAGCGACGTCCGTCGTCGAATAGCGAGCATCAGCGTTGCGGTGGCCGCGGCGATTGCTTCATCGAGCATCAGCGGACTTCGAACATTTTGGTGATGATATGCGCATTGAGCGTGGAAATCTCAAAGTCTCAAACATCATCATTCTACCACCAACTTGTCCCTCCTTTACTTTTCCAAGGATATATCGAGTGCGTAGCGCATCATCTTTGGAAGGTCTGTTTTTCTCTTGCAGAGTTTCGGTATATTCGACTAGGTCTGGCATCATGTGTTCTGTTCACGAAAGACTGCCTGCAGATCCCAACCTGAGCAACCAATCGCCGAAAGCTAAATGTTCATACTTAAGATGTTCCGTTCCGCCTTAACTCGTTATCGGCTCGCGTCCCTTTACTTGCCGTGCAGATTGCGCACTCCATTACTCTGCTGCATGCTGCAGCCTTACCCTTGGCCTTGTGAAACTCGCGGCGGAATTAATGTCCATGGGTCGCAACACGTCTCCTATCAAGTCATTCAGGTCCGACCCTGTTCAAATAGAGTTGTGCCATATTGGGTGAGGTCTCAAAGCTTGTGTAACATCAACATCTTTACGGTCATTTTGGTTTACTACAATTTTTCGACTAAGTGGACTACCCATTTGTGAACCTTGACCAGCCTCTTCACCATCACCTTCGCAAATAGGGGGCGCTGTAACGTGGTCTCATTTCTGGATCCCTCTGCGTCGGGAAAAATTCGCTTATAAACATACTTGCTGGCAAGGCTGTTGCTCCGGTGAGCAGCGGTATTGACGTTGTCCACCCATCTGTCGACAAGTATTCCGTCCGCTTGGGCGAGATTGCGACGTCACATCTCCAACCATCCAATCCTAGTCTGGTACTCAGGTTTTACGACACAGTTGAGTTAGAACATCGCCAATCACCTTGGGGTACAATCAAGGGGCGCATGAAGTGCAGTGGCGGTGTCGATCTGGTCGTGTACTGCATGTGCTGCGCAGTTGTCGAATGAACAGTTAACACACTTGCGCGAGATCTAGAAGGCATGTTCTCAAAATGGTATTCCTCTAGTGCTGGTTATCGATGAAGTTCACTTTTGCCGTGGATCTATGAAGGAATGGCAGGGGGAAACAGTGAGGATCTGGAAAGTGCGTGTGCGGTTTGCCGATCACACATACTTAAATACTTGGGATCTAGTCTACCTATCCTGGATACACCAGAGCATAAAATACGAAGAAGCCAAATGCCTCATTCGCGATCCGGTGATATGTTACTGCAAAAAGCTAACTTTCTGATTTGATATGATCAATTTGGTGCAGAGGATATAGTGTGTTCGACCATGGCTTTGTTGAGGGACATGGGATAATTTGTGCCGGTGACCTACAACGAAATGGAATTGTCTCTGGGTCAAGTCAGTAATGAATTGGTACTACCCCGACAAATTGAACACCGTCAACACTTCTTCGGCCTGTTCCTTGTTCAGTCCGCAACCCATCAGATCTTTGACAGATACCTTCTTCCTTCCCGGGCTTCCAGCTCTGACTATTTCTGCGACCTTCTTCAAGGGCGACGTGACCCACATTCCAAGCTCATTAGAGGCGTTGCCGTATGAGACCGAATCCTCGAGCATTGTTAATACCGATTGCCTAGACAATGACAACTTTTCGCTGTTGCACTGCTTTAGACGGTCCAGACCTGATGTGATGCACGCATGCCCGGCTACAGCACTCATCCTCATCTCGCAACTTTTCACAAGTTCCTCCCCATGCTCCTCCCACCAGTCCTCCATTGGGTCGTAAGCTTCAAGGTGGGTAATGATGAAGGCGACTGGAATTTCGCGTTTGCATAGGACTTCCTGGAAGAGCTTGAAGGAATTGAATTCCGAGGCTGAAAGCCGGCCGGACTTCGTGCAGAATATAAGCAGATCAACACCACCTCTTGCGTGGAGGTCGCGAACTAAGCCAGCGGCACCTTTGAAGGCCTTTAGTGTCACGTCCTTTCCTCCAAGTGTCCCACTGAAGCCCATTGTATTCCACACCAGAAATTTGTGCAATCCCGCATCGACCTCATAACAGCAGGACTCCAGGGTGCAGCTGCCAAGTTTAGAGGAAACCTTCGCCTTTGGCTCCCCAAGGATGAGATTGATGATTGAACTCTTCCCGACGCCTGCCTCCCCGAAAAGGATTGCGTGAAAAGGTCGTCTTGGGAACCTTAAGTGCCGCACCAATTTCTCAGCATCCAGAATGTTAAGTTGGCAGTGATCCTTCAGGCGTCCTGCAGCGTCTCTCCTTGCAATGTCTGATGACAGATCTAGAGATAACCGAGTTGGAGCGGTGGCATATTCACGCAATAGCTCCCTTAGTACCCGCTTGGACTGATCGTAGAAGGCGTCCGGCTGTGAGGATTCTCTT
>JBBPKO010000860.1:0-11457 GCA_038089295.1 Xerocomus amazonicus
CCGCATCTTGCGTTGGGAATTCATAAGAGAAACATTCCCCTTGATGCACCATCTCGCTGTTCCCTCACTCACATCCCTCGACATCAACTTTGTGTTTGGCGATGTTCCTCCTTTTCATAGTTTCCCTGAGTCACTTGGAGACCTTTGCCCCAATATGAGAAGGTTTCGGATACGCATGCGTCGCCCTCAGCCTGCATCTGATGAAGCCATTTCCGCTCTCGTACGTCGTTGGACAAACCTACAAGTTCTCTATTGTCCACACATCAGCTTGGACTTTGACTCCCTGTTTCATCTATCCTCCATACGTTCCCTGGCCAGTCTGTCATTCTCACTCAACGACGTGACGGCAGACAAGATTACCTCTTCCCGTTCCGTGCTTCTCTTCTCTAAACTCCGTGACCTGGAGATATCTTGTCAATCACTGGAATGTATTTCGAGGACACTTGCCTTTATCCGACTACCATCTGTCCAGTCATTCACCGTCTACGTCGAGGGTAGTCCTTCTAGATATGACCTCAAGGCATATCTCACTGCTCTTCAAAAAGCCTGCATCTGTTCGTCACTTGTTAGTTTCAAATTGATCCAGACACGGCCGCCAAGTTATGCCAGCCATGAGTCAGAGCGCTACCAGCTTACCCTCGATGATATCCAACCTTGCATGTCCTTTAGCCAACTCCGTCGTATGGAAGTCAACACCGCGTGGACCATCAGCTTGAAGGACAATGATCTCCTCGAATTGGCGTCCGCGTGGCCTCATCTAGAGTATCTCCTCATCAACGAAGAGTGGGGTTGGGGATCCGAAGGTGGGGTCACACCCAACGGCCTTGCCCAATTGCTCGAGAAGCTCCAAGCCCTCCACCATATTTGCCTCGCCATCGATACGCGGGCCTACGCAGACATTCCTTGCGTTCTCGACACTTTTCAGATCTGTGCGTCTACCCCGCGCGCTCGGTTTTCGGTCAACGTTGCGGACTCGTGCATTCAACCCGAATCTGTCGACGCGTTGGCGAAGTTCTTTGGGGGTATCATGCAGCAGCACACACACGTGTCGTCTTGTTACTGGAACACGGCAACGATGTCGGATCGCTTAGAGTCGGAGATTTCAAAGCGGCTGTGGGAGGACGTGTTTATGAAGGCGCATGAAAAGACGCGTGGGTATGCTCTGGGTGTGCCAATGGACGTGGACCAGCTTTGAATTGGGATTTGGTCGTCTGCATTCGTTTTTCTTTTGGGGACGTTGGACACGCATTAATGCATTTACCGTTTTGTTATTACCACTGTATGATATCTAGCTGGATGGTAATTCTCATCTAATCAGTTACCCAAACACTGCCATCTCGATTATCGGATTTTCTTGACTACGCAATGCTCTGCAACAAGCCTCATTAACTTCAAGTCCGTATCCAGCTGTGCTGGCCCAACTCTAGCCAAGATGATGATAGGGAAAAGCATACCAGAGTACATTCTCATCAAGACTGCCATCACAGTCCTCCAGCTCGTCGCCCCGCTCAGCGTTCTCTACCTAGCCTGGACGTTGTTCACCGCACCCGAGCACCCGACATGGACACTCTATACCTACTCACGGATCTACGCACTCCTAGAAGCCGCTTTCTTCACGTGCGTCTACCTGCCCAGACGATACCATCTCCAAAAGGCACGTATCGCCCATCGTTCCGTCCTTCCATTTCCCTGAACACTCTCAAGGCGGCACAGCACCCCACTCTGTCCCGCGAAGAGCGCCGGGCGCTCTTCCAGAAATGTGCCGCGTTTCTCGGCACAGCCGATTACCCCTCCGGGTGGTTCCTCCACTCCGGACGACTCCACCGCCAAAACGTGCTCGAGTGGCTGCTATGGGCCTTGTTCTCGACCTCTCCCGATGCGCGGTGGGAAGACGAAGAAGGCTGGGCGGACGAGCTGGACGAGTACCTCGCTGCCGTCGAGCAGGTCCTCGGCTACGCGCTCCCAGAGGGGTATAACCCAGACACACCGTCGATGCGGTTAACGCTCGATCCGGTGCGTATGTGCCACCGACCGTTGCTGTGGTATTCGGTAGGTCGAGAGCCCCGTTGGTCCGAACCGTGTCTCGTTCGTTCGTTGACGGGTCCGCGTTTTTGGTCCGTTAGATCGTCGGCGTCGTGGATGGGGTGACGTTTTTGAGATTGTATTGGCATGGGTTTCGTCATTATAGTGATCGACGGTGGTTTCGGTCGTTCCCACCGCGTCCGCTCACGTTCTTTTCGCGCGCGTCTGATATCGACGGACTCTCGTATTGGTATCGGCCTCACCGTTCACGGGAGCAGAACCCAGTGCTCTTCCTCCATGGCATCGGCGTACGTCCAATTCCCTTCATCTCGATACTCGAACCCAACACACACAAAACACAGATCGGATTATACCCTTACATATCATTCCTGACCGACCTCGCATCAGAACAACCACACATCGGCATCATCGTCCCCGAATTCCTCTTCATCAGCTCCCGGATCACCTCCCCCCCACTCCCCCGCCCGAGGACGCTCGCCGCACTGACCCACATCCTCGACACACACGCCCTCCCACACGCCACGCTCGCCGCGCACTCCTACGGCACCGGCCTCTTCGCACAGCTCGTCCACAACCCCCGGATCACCACCGCGCTCCTCATCGACCCGATCCCGATCCTCCTCCACCTGCCCGACGTGGCGTTCAACTTCATGTACCGCACCCCGCGGGACGCCAACGAGTGGTTGTTGTGGTACTTTGCGAGTCGGGATCCGGACGTGGCGCGCACGCTCGCGCGGCATTTTTTTTGGGCGGAGAACGTGGTCTGGCAGGAGGAGCTCGACGGGCAGCGGGTGACGGTTGTGTTGAGTGGGCAGGATCAGGTAGTGAATTCGGGTGCGGTGTGGCGGTATTTGACGGGGGACCTGGCGGGGGGGCAAGAAGAGGACGGGTGGGGGAGTGGTCGGCATTGGCATTGGCGGGCGAGTGGCGAGCGGGAGCTCGAGGTGTTGTGGTACCCGGAATTGGACCATGCGATGATGTTTAACGTGCGGGCGCGCTGGGGGCCGTTGTTGCGTGTGTTGGACAGGCTTGTGCGTGTACGGGAATGAGTGTCAAGTACCCGACGATTCGTAGAGTGTCTTGATCAACACCACTTTCTCGTTCACTCGAACTCCATTTTGAAAGAGGATGACATTGCAGGTGGCAAAGAAAAAAGAAGCACACAAAAGCGGTTGGATATACGACGTAGAAACCACACGACGGCGTCAACGCTTGACCCAGGCGTACTAGTCGTGGTGGCACATGAGCGTCCGACTGAGCAAGAGAGCACGAAAAAGAAACGCATACCGCTTTCCGTGCCTTGGCCAGACCCGTCTTTTTTCGCTCGACCATCCGCGGGTCTCGCTTCATCAAATTAGCTAGACGACACGGCATTGAGCACGATCAGACGACCAGAAAAAAAAATCAAAACGCACCTTTTCTCAAAATGGGTTCTACCTCGGACACATGGGACGCACACGCCCGGGATATCGCCAAGGCGAGCGCACCACTCTGTCCCGACATCCCGCCCCCGCGAACGAGGGCAAAGATATTGTACGCACCAAGCAAACCCGTCAACTTGAGCGGACGGAGAACGGCCTCACGATCGGCAGGCAGCGGGAAATAGCGTGCGATCGGCACAGCGTTGACCAAGACCGAGGTCGTCGACGGCGATGGTATCTTGGCGATCGGCGCGAGCAGGGTCGTCGACGCCGTCTCTGTCGCCGTCTCCGTCTCCACGGGCGTATCATCGTGCACCTTGATCATCCACGCGCGCGCCGTGCTCGTCTTTCGCCGCCCGACTGTATAGCTCCGTCCGTGCTCGTCCAAGACGGCCCGTTTGCCGACCATGTCTTTTTCCATCCGCCTGGCCCGCGCCTCGACTTCTTTGGTGCTCTCGAACGAGCTGACGAGGTCGCCCAGGGCGAGTGAGAGGTCCTGTACGCCCGCTGCGCGCGCGATGCGGTGGTAGAGCTCGAGTTCTTTGAGTGCGGCGAGGAGCTGGCGGTACATCCCCGCGGAGAGGGGGACGTTGAGCTCGGTGGCCATGTCAACTCTGTCTGCCCATGCGGGTTGGGCGGTGGGCAGGGCTGCGAGAGCGAATTGGGGGAGGGGATGGAGGTGGAGGGATTTGAGGGTGGTGCGGGTGGTGGTGATGGCGTCTTGGAGACCGACGAGGGTGTCTTCGTAGCCGGAGCGGGCGGTGTAAAAGGTCGGGGTCGGTGGTCGTCGACGAACGGTGTCGTGCGCGGCCGAGCTGAATGTTCGGAGACAAGGACGAGCGACGAGCGTGGCGATGGCGCGCGTCGTCGTGGTCAAAGCCATTTGTGGAAGCCAAGCCAAACAAGAAGTCCTTTTTCAACGCCCAACCGTCTTAACGTCGCGGCGTCCCTTTTTTAATAGCTTGGCAGCTCAACCGCAAATCAGCGTTCGTGAAAAACTTGATGGCGTCGGTGTGTCGATCCTGGTTCATTCTCGTGCTCGCCATCGCCGTTCATGCGCAATGTAACCCTCTCTTTCATTGTCATTCGTATTCGTGTTGAGCGTACGCTAGACTTTATCGTCAACCAACCCAGCGCGTCCTCAAACTGGGCAAATGGCTCTCCGTACCCTTTTGTGTGGACAAAAGGTCTACTGGATGGTATAAACAGCTTCGATGTCGAAATCACCAGGCTCAGGGAACAAGGTCTCTATCTCGTTGCACAAAACGGTAGGCCATATCTTTCACAAATACCTAGCTTGGAGCCAAAACGTTGACCCAACGCAGTACCCGCCACGTACCACACCCTCAACATCCTCCTCCAAGACGTCCCCACAGGCAACGACTACTTCGTCATCTGCCTCAACTCGACATCCGGCCTCATCTACTCCGTCTCCTCCAAGTTCAGCATCACCAATTCGTCCGCAGCTAAGAACCCCAGTCCAGATTCGTCCATGCCGACAGTGACGATCTCTGGTGCACCCAGTCCGACGTCGAGCTTTGCAGCCACGCTCGGTCCACCCATCAGCGGTGCGCATAGCCTCCTTTTCGGCTCTAGGTCCACACCAGGCACGCGCAGCATCGGCTTTAGAGGCGTCCTCGTTCTCTGTGCGGTGCTCTTGGGTGGAGCCCTGGCGCTCTGGTGACGAACTAGACTATTCCCTCCCCTTTTTTTTCTCTCTTGGATGATGGACAACTTTTTTGATAAAACTAGCTGGACTTTCTTTTTTTTCTTTCCGTGGCCGTGTTTGTATTGACTAATGTCCTGCTTCGTGCATTAATCCTTGCTTGTCATCGACCGAGTGGTCGGTAGTATCACCAACCCCATTTTTTTGCGTGCATGTGGGTCAGGTCACCACTAGTTCGTCCGGATGTTCCTGCCCGGTATGGTGAGTCATGTGCAATCCAATCCTGACAGATACCGTGTGAGCCCGGCGCGCTACAAAGAACCGTTGCGCGGCATGTGCATTATTTTCCAAAGGATTGGACTTGTCAATCATAGTTTCATAAACCTGGCCTAGGAAACCTCCTAGATCATCATCGGGCTATGCGGCCACCTGTGCGTTCCGCGCCACATATAGTGGCGTTCTGACACGCTGGCAGGTACTGGACGTCTTGCAGCACGGAACTTTGCGGTGGGCCGTGTGACGCGGCGCGATTCGAAACAGGGGTCTGACAAAGTGGCCTTCAGAGCGAGGTGCGCGGCGGTTCGAATCTGGATCGCCGACTTGGCGCCGAACGGACGGGCAGCTTGGACGGCGACGTTTGATCTTCTATCCTTGGGAACCGTGGGCCCGTTTGTTGTCCCATGTCATACAACGAACCCAAGTTGGGATCCAAATCCAATCAACGGGGTTGAGCCTTGGGATACCACACGCGCCCCGGCTGATCGTCAGGATCACCAAAGAATATTTAAAAAAAAGACACAAATACCGTTCGGTGTCAAGCGAATAAGCCAACGGTTCCCCCATGATGGATGGGTCGGTTTGTCAAGGCACGGCTCGGCAAACCGTCGGGGTGAACCAAACCAGCAGGTCGAGAAGATCTGCCGCTCCACCTGGCTCGGATCTATCGCACGATGAAACAGCAGCAAGAAACAAAGTTTGCTATTTCCAAGCGTCTGTGACGAACAAGGGAGATTCTTGATCAGATTCCGAAAGGACGGAACGCTGGATCTGGAGACAAGAACTCGAGACAGAAAGGAAGTTTCGTCAGACAATGGCGACCCTTCTTCGTTCGCTTGTCCATCGCGGATCAGGAAATCCACCGCGCCGCGAAAGACGAGATGCGTTGCGCTGGCTGTGGATTCGTTTCCCCAGGGAGCTGGGAACAGGCGGCGTTCTGTTTGAGACTGCGCACCATACAACCCCCGCTTGAGGGCGTGTGGGCGGCAATGGAATATCTTGGGTAGACTTTCAGAGTCTGTCGTGATGCGCCAACTCCCAGGCAGTCAAGCGTGCCCGTTCCATGAGATGCGATTGAAACACACACAATGTCGTCTCGTGTTTCTTCTCCCGTTCGACATCGTCGACCGAACTGTGGCACTGGCAAAAGGGCGTCGAAAGAGGTCAAGCGATGAGTGCAAGTTCTTATCATTATCAGGGCTGCCTGTGTGTGAAAAGAAGCCTCCGGAACGCGCTAACGGGTGATAGATTGATGCACGGCGATTGATATACGGCACTCGTCGAAATTACAGTAAAACATATTCCAAGTTTTTTTTTTTCTTTTCGCATTTTGGTCTGTCAGATTCATCAGTCAGACACAGTCGTTGAGCAGACTTTCGATCCCCGATTGGCTCGATACTGTACACTCAGAATCCAGACTCCAACTCAGTCAGCTACCATCGGCATCCCGGCCCGCTGTGAGGTGAGCGCGAATGATGCCAAGCGATGCCAAGCCCTTCCTTCAGATAGATGTTTGTGTTTGTTTCAAATGACGAGCTACGGGGGGAATTTTACGCCATTGTCATCGTTTACAGGGACCGCTGCGTGGGGCTTGGGGTATCATACATTTCCTGATCCACGTCGTGGAGCCACCTTCAAGGGCTGTCGAATGGCCTAAGCAGGGTTGTGTCGAGACGATCAGATAGCTAATGGGGTACATGTGTGTTCGAGATTGGGCAAGAGTTTTGACGGACCGGACCACCCTCGGTGTACTAAGCAGAACTACTTCTACCTAATGACATCGTTCGTCCAAAAAAGAGGAGCCGTGATAGTGTGCGTGACCGAAGCGCTTCTCTCTGAGTCCATACCCGCAAGGTTGGATAGGATGATGTCAGTCTTCGTTTCCAGCCTACTCTCTGTATGTATAGACGACATCAAAATCAACCGCACTTCATGGCAAACGGATGAACAACCGAGAACTCTTTCACTCATTGACTCAGAGGGCCCTGAATAATGACAAAGTCTGGTGGAGACTAGACCAATTGATCCAAAGTTCGGCAATGGAAATGCCCTCCGCAAATGTTTGCCAGCTTGAGCAGAGACAGATGGCTTACTTGGTGACGGCCCTAATGCACTATAGCGTGGAGATCCTCACTGCCACGATAACTCGACATTCTAGAATGAAAGGCTGTGTTGGATCCTCAAGGTACGTCGCTGTGGTGCCACAAAGTTGTAGCGAATGACGAGACGGCTGAGTCGTAATGCTGTAGTACCAAACCAGGAGGCCAACCAATGGGCACAGGATCCAGCACTCCATCCTTTCCTTCGACTCGGTCCTGCAAATGCCCTCGAAAAACCCTCTGGGAGCTCTTGTTTCTTGGACCAAATCAAGGACAACCCAACGTGTCAAGCAGACAAATAGCAGTGGATCTACATCTGTCCAGGGACCTAGCACGTCACAACCTGCGTTTGCAAATACCGGTTCATCCGAGCGATTTATCATAACACGTACGAGTAGGGTCGTTGTTCGTGACTTTTTATACTGAGACAACATTTATTGCAGATATTCGGGCCAATGACATTGTTATCGACCAGGATCAAAGATTCTCTGTTGGATTCTACGTTGCGGTGCAAGTTGGAGGTACCGAACAGAGGACAAAAAGTAAACCAATACTAACACACGACCATAACATAGAGTGGGATGATGAGATATCTCTGTAAGCCGGTTCTTTCTCGTAACATCCGCGGTGGTAACGACTGTCACTAGCCCATTTGAACTGTCTTCAAACATCCATCTCAGCCTGCGTACATCCTACGAGCTTTCACCCATATTGGGGAACGGTGTAACATCGAAAACGTTCGTGGTTGGCATTGACAAGTTGTTTCAGCACGGGGAAAAAGTTGATAGTACGTTTTTATTTATATTTGCGACTCCACGTGTTTATGGCACTACGAAGCAATCGATTTTTCTCCGTCAGAAGGAGAGCCAGAATTCCCTTGTTCGCGATTCACTGCGACAGTGGTGCGCCCTGGCCACGCGCCACACGCGCCAACAAATGTTTCAAATCAGCAATGCCCCGCCGTAGGTTTGATTTTCTGCTATGTATCTGCTGTTCTTAAGGGCAATTTCCTATCAGTCGGATGCAGAATTGTGTTCCACATTGGCAAGGATGACAGATGATGGTCATGAATGCCTTTCACGTTATCATCGACGGAAGAAGCTAGAAGACCTCAAGCGTTCCATCGCATACTTTGAACAAGCCGTCCACACTTGTCCGTCTGCTCACCCGTGTCGCGCTGTCGCGCTATTCAACCTGGGAAGAGCACAATTCATTTCATGCAGGCATGACACCACATCTCCTGATTTTGATATCCCGATCACATTGTATCGAGATGCACTTCATCTACGGCCCGTTGGCCATCCGGATCGACCTGCTACCTTGTTCCATTTAGCTCGCGCGATTCTCTCCCAGTTCCATAAATCAGGCAACGAATCCCGCGCAGAAGAGGCTAGGATCCTACTTGCTCAACTCCAGAGTATTTGCTCTGAAGACAGCTATCTGTACCAGCTCTCAGAGGGGATGCTTCGGGAATGCGCCTCTAATGAAGATAGAAACGGATCTGTATCTCGGTCGATCCGCAGGGCTGAGAACGATGGCCTTGATCTTCCAGAGTATCATGCGCCAGACCCTGCGATACTGAATGCCCATGCGTTCGTGTTCATGGGCCGGTTTTACCAACACAAACATTTGGATGATATCGACAAGGCGATTATCACCATCAAGAAGGCCATAGATCTCACCAAAGAGAGTGATCTAGAATGGGCATTAAGGGCTATCAGTCACGGCATCTTCATTTATTTGCGCTCTCTTCGATCCAACAGTGCAGAGGACCTTGAAAAGGCGATCTGCGTATTGGATATTGCCCTGCAGCACGTGGCGACTGATCATCCTGACCGGCCAATAGGACTCATCAGTCTCGAGGAATGCTTGTTTGCGCGTTTTCAGCGGCTGGGACGGGATGCAGACAAAGACAGATTGTCCTCGGTACTGGAAGAGGCTCTCGGGCTGATAACGAGTGACCATCCAAACCGGACCGCTTTGCTCACTTATGTGGGTATTGCATATTATCGGTTCTACAAATTACTCAGAGACACGTCACATCTCGAGAGATCGATTTCTCTGATGGAAGGAGGGAAATCTACATCTGGGGAAGACGCTGATTCTTATTCCATATTGGAACAGCGTGCAAACTTAGATTCCGGGGTTTTTACTCGGGAAGATACCCTGAAGGTATTTTTGAACGACTTGTTTCTTGAGTACACGAGGCTCTGTGACCTTGGTCGGGCACTTCACTCTCGTTTCGACCTCTTTGGCAATTGTGCCGATCTTGACAGATCGGTTATAGTGAAAGAACAACTTGTCAGGTTCACTCAGAGAGCGCGAAACCCCCAATACCCTCTCAACACGAGCCTTATGGGTCTCAGTTCTGCACTCCTTGTACCTAACGATCGCTTTGGGGACATGACAGACCTCCATAGGTCAAATTCACTATCAGCAGAAGCCATGCAGCTGACACCAGATGATTACCCTATGCGGTCGGTGATGTTGGCAGTATCTGGTGCATCCACGCTGCAGCGTCACGACCGAACTGGGCAGATAGTGGACGTCGACAGGTCAATTTCGGTGGAAGAGGAAGCCATGCAGCATGTACTCGATGACAACCTGTTCAAACCTTATTTCCTGTCTATTCTTGCCACCCCCTTTCTTTCACGCTTTCTTTGCCTCCACGACCCCGCTGATCTGGACAAGGCCACCTTCATGGCTGAGGAAGCCGTACGTCTCGCCCGAGCGGATCACCCAGGAAGGGAAGGATTCCTCACACTTCTCTCAAGCATGTACATGGTCCGCTTCTGTCATTTTGATGACTTGGCAGATCTACACAAGTCAGTCGGAACATTGGAAGAGGCCACGGAATGTGTCTCAGGTGGTGTTTTCCAAAGAGTCCGTCTGTTAGCTCTCCTCGCCTCAACATTGATGATGCGGTCACATTATCTGGGAAATGCAGAAGATCTCGACAAATCGATCCTCATGGGCGAGAAGGCAGCCTCTCTCTCGCCGATCAGGAACCCCATGTTACCTAGAATACTTTCCGTTCTGTTCGGTGCCTTTTTCCTTCGTTTTTCACAGAAAGGCAGAGCGACAGATCTGGACAAGGCGGTCTCGTTCAGTCATAGAGCCTTGGATCTCACACCCGAGGGCCATGCCACCAGGCAAACACTCCTCATGGGCATCGGCACGTTGTCATGGCTTCGGTTTCTACTTCGGGGTAGCACTCCAGCACTTCGCACCGCTATTTCACATTTTGCGAGTGCAGCCCGCTTCCCCACTGTCGCTCAAGCTCTAGAACAGTTCTCAGCATTCAAGGCCTGGTTTCAATGCGCCATTTCTTTGCGGAACATATCACCATCAGAGGGAAATCAAGAACTACTTGCCGCGTTCGAATGCGCTATTGGTCTCTTCCCCCAGCTCGCATGGCTTGGCCTCCCTTTCAAGGATCGCTGTACCCAGCTCAGAGAAGCAGCAGCTATCATACGACCAGCAGTGTCCCTGGCAATATCACTCGGATACAGAACAAGGAGTGTCGAGTGGCTTGAACAAGGGCGCTGTGTTCTGTGGGGGCAATCATTTCAACCTCGTGCCCCTCTCGACCAGCTACGAGATGTTTCTCCAGACCTCGCAGATCAATTTGACAGGTTGTCCCACGAATTGCGACAGTCTACTGCAGTCCGTGACAATTTTCCGACATTTTTTGGTGGAGGGGAGGATCAAGGAGAGTCACTAGAACATCAAGCTAGAAAACACAGAGAACTCGTGGCAGAAAGGGAGAATCTCTGCAAGCTGATCGAGACGATTCCTGGCTTCGAAGGATGTTTCTCGCCCAGGACATATTCTCAACTCCGACTCTCTGCCCATTTAGGACCTGTCATCGTGCTGCATGCTAGGGTCGATTGCGGTGATGCACTGATTATTGCAGCTCACCTGAACGAACCGGTCCATGTCCTGCTTCCGG
>JBBPKO010000861.1:0-11441 GCA_038089295.1 Xerocomus amazonicus
CGGTAGAGCGAGAGGATTCAGTGGCTCGTTCCATCATGTTGCAGGTTCGTTCTAGTGCGTCATGAACGTCCGTATGTGATTTGGTGAGGAGAGTGCCAAACGGGAGGGGGCCGGCAACACCGGGCTCAAAGCCAACACGGGGAGCATAATTGCGGATTACGGCAAAGGGGATGGTTCCGGTGGCGGATATGAGGGAATTGTTATGTTGGAACTGGGCGAGAGTGAGCCATTCTGCCCATTCATGCTGCTTTTTCGAGATGTACAGTCAAAGATATTGTTCCAAATCACGGTTCACTCGTTCCATCTGTCCGTCTGTCTGAGGGTGAAATGCTGTCAACAGCTTTTGCTTGATTCCGAGGAGGGTACACAGCTGCTGCGTAAACTTGGAAGCAAACTGGGGACCCCTGTCTGAGACCATGGATGAGGGAAGACCATGAACGCTCCATACATGATCACAGAACATTTGAGCTGTATCTTCTGATGAAATGGACGTAGTGCATGGGATAAAAACCACCTCTTTCAAAAAGTGATCTACCACCACCATTATCGTGGTCTTTCCTTGCGACTCAGGAAGACCCATGATGAAATCGACTGATATATTGGCCCACGGAGTTGTGGGTGCTGGGAGGGGAAAGAGCTTTCCAGCCAGCGGCTGGTGAGAACTTTTTGCCATCGCACACACAGGACATGCTTTGATGAAGTTGGTCACGTCGCAGAACATGCGTGGCCAACTGTAGAAATGGAGTATGTTTGACGCCGTTCATTGGTGTCCTGGATGCCCAGCAACAGGGGAGGAATGACATTTGGCAAGGATCTGCGGACGTAGTTCTTCCGGAACGTAGACTCGCCCTTTCATATTGATGTACAGGGAGGTTTCAGCATCTTTATCAAATCCAAGGGGGGCTTTGTCTGGCAGACATTCGCAAATGCAGTCTGCGAGAGCCAAATGGATATTGACAATGGGCTGCATGAAGCAGGTGGAGTGAAGTACTGTAATCCCTTTATTTCGATCATCTTCCCCATCCTCATGATCGGGATGTCGTGAAAGCGCGTCGGCTCGTCCATTGCTAGAGCCTTGCTTATAAAGGATCTTATAGTTGTATTCAAGTAAGAACTGGTGCCATCAAGCTTGTCGAGCTGAGAGATCTTGCAGTTTGCGCCAGAACTCTAGGGCTTTGTGATCTGTTCAGATCTCAAATTCAGGTCGATCGATGAGATGATGCCTCCATTCTTTGAGAGCGTGAATGATGGCTAACAACTCTTTGTCATAGATGGGATAGTTCTTCTCAGCTGAGTTGAGGGAGTGGGAGTAAAAGGAGGTGGGTCTCCAATTACCGTCGGGTTGTCTGTAGGATAATACTGCTCCGGTGGCGACATCGGACGCATTGCATTCCACCCAGACCAGTTTTTCTCTGTCGGGATATACGAGAAAGGGGGCTTGTGAAACGATGCCCTTGAGCTGGTCAAACGCTTCCTGTTGTCAGGTAGTCCAGTTAAAGGGCACATCCCTCAGGGTTAAGTCATTTAGTGGCCTGGCCACCATTGCAAAGTCCTGTATGAATTTTCGATAATAGTTGACGAGGCCTAAAAATCCTTGCAGCTGCTTCAACGTCTGGGGCACTGGCCAATTTGCAATGCCTTCCATCTTGCTCTTCTACATCTCCACTCCTTCATTTGATACGACCATTCCTAGGTAGTCCACCTTTGTCTGGTTGAAATGGCACTTGCTGGGTTTGAGGTATAGGTCGTTTTCTTGGAGCCTCTTTAACACTTCTCCTACGATCTCCATGTGCTCTGCTTCGGATTTATTCTTGGTGAAGATCATGATGTCGTCGATGTAGATCACCACTACTGCATACATGTCGGAGAAGATATCGTTGACCATGTTCTGGAATGTTCCTGGTGAGTTACACATGCCGAAATACATGACGACCGGTTCGTAGGACCCAATCGGCATAGTGAACGCTCCTTTCCATTCATCTCCTTCCTTGATGTGTACATTGTTGTATCCCCATCGTAGGTCTAGCGTGGTGAATCTATCGGCACCTTTGAGTCGATTGATTAGTGTAGAGATAAGGAGTAGGGGATAATTGTTCTTTATGGTACCCTTGTTCAGGTACTGATAGTCGATGACCATTCGCTTTCCACCATCTTTCTTTGGTATGAAGAATATGGGTGATGTTTGGGGTGATTTGGAAGGTCAGATATACCCTTTCTTTACTTCTTTGTCAATGAAGGTGTGTACTTCATCCATCTCCATGTCCAAGAGTGGAATTATTCGTCCCTTCTTTGGTACAAAGTCTGCTTCCAAATCTACAGCATGGTCCCATGGTTTTCGAGTGGGCATTCTCTCAGACTCCTCTTGCGAGAAGATGTTAAGATATTTCCAGAACTGGCTCGGGACCTGCTTCTTAAGATCTGTTTCCTCTTCTTTACTCATCTGGCGAACTTGAGCTTTTGGCTGTGCTCGGCAATGTTTGGAACATCGGGAGAAGGACAACTTCTTGTGCACCCAATCAATATTGGGGTTGTGCCTTTTTAACCAATCATATCCTATTATCATATCTTGTTGCCCCAGAGATGACAAAAAGGCTTCGATGGCTTCTGTGTGCTTGTCGCCATTCGCCTCTTCGACAACTATGGTGATATAGGCTTTCTCAGTTACCTTCCCGATTAGCTGTTTGGTTCCATCGGCATTGAGGACCAGCACTGCCTTATCGAGTTTCACAATCTGTAAATTATGCTTCTTAGCAAAGTTATGGTCAATAAATGTATGAGTAGCTCCTGAATTGAGCAATGCTTCTACTAAACCTATCTTGGTCCATCTTGCTTGGTTGTTGTACATGACATACCCATAAATGGTTGGCATTAACTGAAATTCTGGTTCTTGATTGGCAATGACTGTTCTCATCGTTACTTGGTTTTTGAGGGTTTTATAAATACTAGAGGAAGAATTAGCCATTTTACCATCATTCAAAGACTTTCCTTTTGGTGGGGAATTAAGCATGACTTTATTGTCGGTCACCACGCTCTTTCGAGATGCCCCTTCGACAAATGAAATTTCTGCAGAAAATGGAACATGATAGTCAGACACAGGCATGGTACTATGAATGTTCGAAGGTGGCTCTGGGGATACTAGGGAAACTATATCAGCTTCGGACAACAAAGGGTACATCCTGCGGATGTTGGCCTTCTTTTCCTCTACTGGCGTGGGTACAAAAACTTTAGAAACTAAAAATGAGTCCACTTCGTGAAGAGTGCGGTTCGGCAAAACATAATCTTGACTACAAGTACAGGTACTACAATGCGGTGGGGGATTTGAAGCAATGATTTCATCAATAATGGAAACTTTGTCCAACCTACTCACACCTCGAATATGAGAGGTCTTTACTCTTTTAAAGACTTGGTCTTGGGGCTTGTTTTCTGCTTTTCATATTCAGCATCATCCCAAATATACCTTGTGGAATCTGTGGCTTCTTCCTCTTCTAGGATTTCGAATCGAGATCCAATGACTCGGGCCTTGACAATCTTTCCTGTTTTGCAATCCTTGATGAGATGCCCGGGTTTCTTGCAATTATAGCACTGCCATGGGGCTTTACATTCCTTGGCGCGATGCCCCATCCTGTCACAGTTGAGACATGGCCTGTACTGTTGCTGCGCTCCGATGTCCATGGGAGCACCCCGGCCTGGCTGAGTGCCTACTGCAGTAAACTTTGCTTTTGATTGCCAGCCTTGCGGAACCTCTTTTCGAACTCCTCTTTCATATTGTACTCTTTCTAAGCGTTCGCCCATTTCTTGATATGCATTAAGGGTGTCTGCAAAACTAAGATCACCCTTGTTCTCTAGTATGGTGATGCAGATTTTGAAGTCCACCGCCTTGTGCAGCATACGAACAGCATGCTTGTCGGGGATATTCAAATCTTCCTTCAGGAATTGGAATTCATTGAGGAACTCCATGATCTTCCTGCCGTTCTGTCTTAGAGAGTCTAGCTTGGTGTACACCTCTTCGGAGTACTCAGTTATGCGGAAGTACTTTTCCACATCTTTCTGCAATTCCGTCCACTTCTTCCAGGCGTTTGCCTTCAAACACTGCTGGATATGGAGATGCACATACAGCATGGCTTGTCCTTTCATTCAAAGCCATACAGCAGCGCATTTTTCTTTATCTTCGTCGAGGAGAGACCACTTCTGAGTATTCACCCAAAGCTCCATGAGCAACCACCAGTGACAGAACGTTTTCCTATCTCTGTTCCATGGTCCTGGATCAACAAATTTCTTGTTAAACATATTGGTGTCTCCTTCATGCAGAGACAAATCTTCTACTGTGGAAGTTATCCTTCCTATTTCTGCTTGGATGTCTCCCCAACCGATTCCTGACATTTCTTCGGCTTCTTGGGTTGATGGTTACGGGTTTGATGGGGTTGTGCTTCTGGCATCAAGATCAAGGGGGGTTCTGGTACTGTTGCGGGAAGTCGGTTCAACAACTCGTAATAATGATGGTTGTCCTGAACGTGTCTAGCTCCTTCTACTTGGTTCAACTAGGTTCGAAGCGTCAAAAGCTCTGCTTCGAGGGTCTGCTGTAGCCTGCAGGTGGCTAGATGGATCTGTGTTAACTGATGGAAGATGAGGGCAGTAGCTCAAACAAGGTATAGGCAAAGTGCTACTTGAAGAACGAGTGCGATTGCCTCTAAGATCATGGAATTGACTGTGATCTTAGTTCCAACCGTCGGTGTCCAAGTTCTGAGTTCCTTGGTATTTCCAACCGCTTGGCAAGATAACTTCAGAAGAATTCAAGATGTGGATAGAGAGGACAGGTTGCTGGCCGACGTAGATCGAAACATTAAGGGCATGATGGGCTTGGATGTACTGATCTACAACTTTGATCATGTAGATTGAGAATGCACTGACAATAGTGACAAGAGCAATGAGAACACAGATTGTTTCAATGCTCATGCGCGAACTGTTTTCTGGTGATAAGATCAGGAAACCTGATGTTCCTGAATGTGGAGACGGATAGGACGAGGGCTAGGCTGATTTCTGTGTGCCTGAGGACCATTGTCCAACTGATCATAAACTGTTTCTTCTTCATTCCATTTGATGGTAATGAAGCAGCAAAGCAACGAGGATGTGAAAATTACTATTGATGCTAGCACGACTGTTACTAGCATTCACTGATGGTATCGGGCTGGCCTCCTTAGACTATTGTAGGGTCTCAAGGATCTCAACCTTTCATTTGACAAAAATGTCCTTTGCCTTGCTGGTAAGGTGGTCTTTTCTCTGTGAATATCTTCTAGCCACTCAGTACAGAAGTCTGCTACTGGATCTCCATTTGCCCAAACAGGTACTTGGGTCTTCAGGAACACTTCAAGGTGTTCTGTCTTGAACGGGTTTGGGTTTGCTGGCATAGACTGGCTCAGCACTGATGATTTCTCTGATAACTACCTCTCATCTGAATCGTGGGGGTAGACTCTGTAACTGACAGAGCTTTCTAGCTATAAACTGATAAAACTCCTCCTTGTCACGGTCAAAGAGTATCTCCTGATCTGTGAATATAAAACTCTTGTGCGTCACAGTCGCACAATAACTCTCGATACTGAAGGGAGTGGGGGAACCGGATATGCCTGGCCTCGGCAACTGAATACGCTCAGCACAGCGATGTGACAATAACTGTAATCACACGAACAGTGCTTGTTATCGATGCGTTCTACGTGGCAGCTTCTACTGCTCTGCCAATATGACCCCTAGTACACTATGGGGAACAGCAACTTTATTCGTATTTCGATACCACCTCCAAGACAGAGAATGATAACGGCTATACCCGAAGTACAATGGGTACGGCTATGGCGAACAACCGTATGAATAGCGTTTACTGGGTGCTAGTCCCAAAGTACGTCATGTGTACTTTAGCGGGTCCTACCACAGGAGGGTAGTCTTGTTCAAGTGAAACGAGATCAGAAAACCACAGAGATGGAACTGTGGTAGAACAACAGTGACGGATAGAAACACCAACACTCAAGTGAATGCTGGGGCAAGGATAGTGGGTTTAGTCACACACTTGTACTGGCCTGGTTTTTAGATCCCAGATAATGCCCAAGTGAACAAGACTGGGGATTTCAGTCGTTGCACACCCGGTATTTATATTGCAGCTATCTACATACAGACCATGCTATGCTACATTAATTAAGGTTCAAATCAACAAGAGAGGTAAATGCTACTGGCTACTAACTATGGTATGATAAGAGTCCATTCAGCCATTGGCTGGAAACAATAGAGCATCAGTCAGCGAAAGATAAGAGGGACTAATGCTACTGGTTAGAATGTGATAGAACAAATGATGTCATAGTGACGTCATTGGGTCTAGAACGGATCACATGACTTGCTGAGTCATGGGTCTGGACCAGATTACCTAATCAGTCATGTGATGTGTCACATGACTATGAAGAGTGGAAGTCTGAATAAGCGAAAGTCATGTGACCTGAAAAGTAAAGATAAAATGCTGGAAAAATCAGGAGAAATAATAGAAAAATAGGAGGTTTCATAACACTACCCCCCGTCAAGGGTCTTGAATCCCAAAGAAGACCCAGGAGGCAAAACCTCCGTGAAGTTTTCATAACATTCGAAAAGAGCTGCAAAGGAAGACATGTCGAGACCACGAAGATGGCGAGGAGCAGAGGGATGGGCGAGGTGGAAGGCATTCAATGCCTCAGCGGCATTGTGCAGGTTAGCTTCAGGTTCCCAGGAATGATCGAAAACATCCCAGCCTTTCCAATGAACAAGGAATTCCAGCACTCCTTTGTGAAGGCGTGAGTTGACGATGAAATCGACTTCATACTCCTCTGTGTGATCGTCATGAACCACGATCGCATCGGAGCGAACAACTGGGTGATCAGCTGAGAGCTCAATGTACAGCTTAACACGCGAGACATTGACCACTGGGAAAACCTTCCAAGAATGAGGAAGGGTAAGCTGGACAGCATTGGGACGGATGGCCACAATAGAATATGGGCCGATCCACTTCTGAGATAACTTTGCGGACAGGTAGGGGAGGGAGAGATTGGCCATGGAAAGCCAAACACGATCGCCCACTTTGTAGGTGGAGGTGGTAGAGCGAGAGGATTCAGCAGCTCGTTCCATCACGTTGTGGGTTCATTCCAGTGCATCATGAACATCCATATGTGATTTGGTGAGGAGAGTGCCAAACGGGAGGGGGCCGGCAACACCGGGCTCAAAGCCAACATGGGGAGCATAATTGCAGGTTACAGCGAAGGGGATGGTTCCGGTGGCAGACGTGAGGGAATTGTTATGTTGGAACTGGGCGAGAGCGAGCCATTCCGCCCATTCATGCTGCTTTTTCGAGACGTACAGTCAAAGATATTGTTTCAAATCATGGTTCACTCGTTCCGTCTGTCCGTCTGTCCGAGGGTGAAAGGCTGTCGACAGCTTTTGCTTGATTCCGAGGAGGGTGCACAGCTGCTGCGTAAACTTGGAAGCAAACTGGGGACCCCTGTCCAAGACCATGGACGAGGGAAGACCATGAATGCTCCATACATGATCACAGAACATTCGAGCCATATCTTCTGATGAAATGGACGTGGTGCATGGGATGAAAACCACCTCTTTCGAAAAGTGATCTACCACCACCATTATCGCGGTCTTTCCTTGCGACTCAGGAAGACCCGTGATGAAATTGACTGATATATCGGCCCATGGAGTTGTGGGTGCTGAGAGGGGAAGGAGCTTTCCAGCCAGCAGCTGGTGAGAACTTTTTGCCATCGCACACACAGGATATGCTTTGACGAAGTTGGTCACATCGCAGAACATGCGTGGCCAACTGTAGAAATGGAGTATGTTCGACACCGTTCATTGGTGTCCTGGATGCCCAGCAATGGGGGAGGAATGACATTTGGCAAGGATCTACGGATGTAGTTCTTCCGGAACGTAGACTCGCTCTTTCATATCGATGTACAGGGAGGATTCAGTGTCTTTATCAAATCCAAGGGGGGCTTTGTCCGGCAGACATTCGTGAATGCGGTCTGCGAGAGCCAAATGGATATTGACAATGGGCTGCATGAAGTAGGTAGAGCGAAGTACTGTAATCCCTTTATTTCGATCATCTTCTACATCCCCATGATCAGGACATCGTGAAAGCACGTCGGCTCGTCCATTGCTAGAGCCTTGCTTATAAAGGATCTTATAGTTGTATTCAAGTAAGAACTTGTGCCATCAAGCTTGTCGAGCTGAGAGATCTTGCGGTTTGCACCAGAACTCTAGGGCTTTGTGATCTGTTCAGATCTCAAATTTGGGTCGATCGATGAGATGATGCCTCCATTCTTTGAGAGCACGAATGATGGCTAACAACTCTTTGTCATAGATGGGATAGTTCTTCTCAGCTGAGTCAAGGGAGTGGGAGTAAAAGGAGGTGGGTCTCCAATTACTGTCAGGTTGTCTGTAGGATAATACCACTCCGGTGGCGACATCGGACGCATTGCATTCTACCCAGACCAGTTTTTCTCTGTCGGGATATACAAGGAAGGGGGCTTGTGAAATGATGCCCTTGAGCTGGTCAAACGCTTCCTGTTGTCAGGTAGTCCAGTTAAAGGGCACGTCCTTCAGGGTTAAGTCATTTAGTGGCCTGGCCACCGTTGCAAAGTCCTGTATGAATTTTCGATAATAGTTGACGAGGCCTAAAAATCCTTGCAGCTGCTTCAACATCTGGGGCACTGGCCAATTTGCAATGCCTTCCATCTTGCTCCTCTGCATCTCCACTCCTTCATTTGATACGACCATTCCTAGATAGTCCACCTTTGTCTGGTTGAAATGGCACTTGCTGGGTTTGAGGTATAGGTCGTTTTCTTGGAGCCTCTTTAACACTTCTCCTACGATCTCCATGTGCTCTGCTTCAGATTTATTCTTGGTGAAGATCATGATGTCGTCGATGTAGATCACCACTACTGCATACATGTCGGAGAAGATATCGTTGACCATGTTCTGGAACGTTCCTGGTGAGTTACACATGCCGAAATACATGATGACCGGTTCATAGGACCCGATCGGCATAGTGAACGCTCCTTTCCATTCATCTCCTTCCTTGATGCGTACGTTGTTGTATCCCCATCGTAGGTCTAGCGTGGTGAATCTATCGGCACCTTTGAGTCGATTGATTAGTGTAGAGATAAGGGGCAGGGGATAATTGTTCTTTATGGTACCCTTGTTCAGATACTGATAGTCGATGACCATTCGCTTTCCGCCATCTTTCTTTGGTATGAAGAATATGGGTGATGTTTGGGGTGATTTGGAAGGTCGGATATACCCTTTCTTTACTTCTTTGTCAATGAAGGTGTGTACTTCATCCATCTCCGTGTCCAAGAGTGGAATTATTCATCCCTTCTTTGATACAAAGTCTGCTTCCAAATCTACAGCATGGTCCCATGGTTTTCAAGTGGGCATTCTCTCAGACTCCTCTTGCGAGAAGACGTTAAGATATTTCCAGAACTGGCTCGGGACCTGCTTCTTAAGATCTGTTTCCTCTTCTTTGCTCATCTGGCGAACTTGAGCTTTCAGCTGTGCTCGGCAATGTTTGGAACATCGGGAGAAGGACAACTTCTTGTGCACCCAATCAATATTGGGGTTGTGCCTTTTTAACCAATCATATCCTATTATCATATCTTGTTGCCCCAGAGATGACAAAAAGGCTTCGATGGCTTCTGTGTGCTTGTCGCCATTCGCCTCTTTGACAACTATGGTGATATAGGCTTTCTCAGTTACCTTCCCGATTAGCTGTTTGGTTCCATCGGCATTGAGGACCAGCACTGCCTTATTGAGTTTCACAATCTGTAAATTATGCTTCTTAGCAAAGTTATGGTCAATAAATGTATGAGTAGCTCCTGAATCGAGCAATGCTTCTACTAAACCTATCTTGGTCCATCTTGCTTGGTTGTTGTACATGACATACCCATAAATGGTTGGCATTAACTGAAATTCTGGTTCTTGATTGGCAACGACTGTTCTCATCGTTACTTGGTTTTCGAGGGTTTTATAAATACTAGAGGAAGAATTAGCCATTTTACCATCATTCGAAGACTTTCCTTTTGGTGGGGAATTAAGCATGACTTTATTGTCGGTCACCACGCTCTTTCGAGATGCCCCTTCGACAAATGAAATTTCTGCAGAAAATGGAACACGATAGTCAGACACAGGCACGGTACTATGAATGTTTGAAGGTGGCTCTGGGGATACTAGGGAAACTATATCAGCTTCAGACAACAAAGGGTACATCCTGCGGATGTTGGCCTTCTTTTCCTCTACTGGCGTGGGTACAAAAACTTTAGAAACTAAAAATGAGTCCACTTTGTGAAGAGTGCGGTTCAGCGAAACATAATCTTGACTACAAGTACAGGTACTACAATGTGGTGGGGGATTTGAAGCAATGATTTCATCAATAATGGAAACTTTGTCCGACCTACTCACACCTCGAATATGAGAGGTCTTTACTCTTTTAAAGACTTGGTCTTGGGGCTTGTTTTCTCCTTTTCATATTCAGCATCATCCCAAATATACCTTGTGGAATCTGCAGCTTCTTCCTCTTCTAGGATTTCAAATCGAGATCCAATGACTCGGGCCTTGACAATCTTTCCTGTTTTGCAATCCTTGATGAGATGCCCGGGTTTCTTGCAATTATAGCACCGCCATGGGGCTTTACATTCCTTGGCGTGATGCCCCATCCTGTCACAGTTGAGACATGGCCTGTACTGTTGCTGCGCTCCGATGTCCATGGGAGCACCCTGGCCTGGCTGAGTGCCTACTGCAGTAAAATTTGCTTTTGATTGCTAGCCTTGCGGAACCTCTTTTCGAACTCCTCTTTCATATTGTACTCTTTCTAAGCATTCGCCCATTTCTTGATATGCGTTAAGAGTGTCTGCGAAACTAAGATCACCCTTGTTCTCTAGTACAGTGATGCAGATTTTGAAGTCCACCACCTTGCACAGCATACGAACAGCATGCTTGTCGGGGATATTCAAATCTTCCTTCAGGAATTGGAATTCATTGAGGAACTCCATGATCTTCCTGCCATTCTGTCTTAGAGAGTCTAGCTTGGTGTATGCCTCTTCGGAGTACTCAGTTATGTGGAAGTACTTTTCCACATCTTTCTGCAATTCCGTCCACTTCTTCCAGGTGTTTGCCTTCAAACACTGCTGGATATGGAGATGCATGTACAGTGTGGCTTGTCCTTTCATTCAAAGCCATACGGCAGCACATTTTTCTTTATCTTCGTCAAGGAGAGACCACTTCTGGGTATTCACCCAAAGCTCCATGAGCAACCACCAGTGACGGAACGTTTTCCTATCTCTGTTCCATGGTCCTGGATCAACAAATTTCTTGTTAAACATATTGGTGTCTCCTTCATGCAGAGACAAATCTTCTACTGTGGAAGTTATCCTTCC
>JBBPKO010000862.1:0-11434 GCA_038089295.1 Xerocomus amazonicus
AATGTAGCATAGCATGGTCTGTGCATAGATAGCTGTAATATAAATACCGGGTGTGCAACGACTAGAATCCCTAGTCTTGTTCACTTGGGCATTATCTGGGATCTAAAAACCAGGCCAGTACAAGTGTTTGACTAAGCCCCCTATCCTTGCCCCAGCATTCATTTGAGTGTTGGTGTTTCATCCGTTACTATTGTTCTACCACAGTTCAGTTCTGTGGTTTTCTGATCTCGTTTCACTTGAACAAGACTACCCTCCTGTGGTAGGACCCGTTGAGGTGCATGTGATGTACCTTGGGACTAGCACCCAGTAAACGCTATTCATACGGTCGTTCGCCGTAGCTGTACTCATTGTACTGCGGGTATCGCCGTTATCATCCTCTGTCTTGGAGGTGGTATCGAAATACGAATAACGTTGCTCTCCCCAAAGTGCACTAGGGGTCGTATTGGCAGAGCGGTAGAGGCTGCCATGTAGAACACATCGATAACGTTCACTGTTCACGTGATTACAGTTATTGTCACGTCGCTGTGCTGAGCGTATTCAGTTGCCGTAGCCAGGCATATCCGGTTCCTTCCCCCCCTTCAGTATCAAGAGTTATTGTGCGACCGTGACGCACAAGAGTTTTAGTTTCACAGATCAGGAGTTAACCCTTGACCGCGACAAGGGCGAGTTTTATCGTTTTATAGCCAGAAAGCTCTGTCAGTTACAGAGTCTACCCCCGCGATTCAGACAGGCAGTTGTAGTACAGGAATACATCAGTGTTGAGCTTGGGGAAGCCAGCAAATCAGATTCAGTCAGTGAATGCTAGTTACAGTAGCACTAGCTTCAATAGTAGTTTTTACGTCATCATTACTCTGTTGCTTCATTACCGTCGAAAGGAACGAAGAAGAATTAGTGAATGATCAGTTGGACAACGGTCCTCAAACATACAGAAATCAGTCTAGCCCTCGTGCTCTCAGTATCCGTATTCAGGAAAATCCAGTTTCCTGAATTAGTCACCCAGTTCAGAAAGGCGAATGAGAATTGAGACAATCTGTGTTCTCATTGCTCTTGTCGCTATTGCCACAGCATTCTCAGTCTACGTACTCAAAGTCGTAGATCAGTACATCCGCGCTCATCACGCCCTTATTGTTTCGGTCTACGTAGGCCAACAACCTGTCCTCTCTATCCACGTCTTGAATCCTTCCGAAGTCATCTCGCCAAGCGGCTGGAAATACCAAGGAACTCAGACCTCGGACACTGACAGTTGGAACTAAGGTCCCGATTCCATGATCTTAGAAGCAATCGCTCTAGTACTCCAAGTAGCGCTTTGCTTATACCTCGTCCGAGCCACAGCCCTCATCTTCCATCAGTTAGCCCAGATTCATCTAGCCACCCGCAGGCTACAGCAGACACTCGAAGCAGAACTGTTGATGCTTTGAACTCAGTTGAACCAAGTCGAAGGAGCTCGAAGAGTTCAGGACAATCAAAGGTTCTACGAGATAGTAAACAGATTACCCGCAGCAGTTCCAGAACCTCCTCTCATTTTCGTACCAGAAGAACCCCGCACCCGTAACCGTCAACCTAGGAAGACAAAGAAATGTCAGGACCAAGCTGGGGAGACATCCAAGCAGAAATAGGGAAGATCACTTCCGCAGTAGAAGATCTGTCCATCCATGAAGGGGACAGTAATATGTACAATAAGAAGTTCGTCGATCCAGGACCTTGGAATGGCGACAGAAAATCATTCAGACATTGGTGGTTACTCATGGAATTATGGGTAAACACGCAGAAATGATCCTTGTTAGAAGAGGAAAAGGAGAAGTGTGCAGCAGTATGGTTGCGCATGAGAGGACAAGCTACCCTCTACGCGCATCTTCGCATTCAGCAGTGCTTAAAAGCAAACAAGTGGAAGAAGTGGTCGGAATTGCAGATGGATGTGGAAAAGTACTTCCGCATCGCCGAATATTCCAAAGAAGCGTTTGCCAGATTGGAAGCCCTCAGACAAAATGGCAAGAAAATCATGGAGTTCCTCAATGAATTCCAGTTCCTGAAAGAAGACCTGAACATCCCCGACGAGCATGCTGTTCGTATGCTACGCAAAGCAGTGGATTATAAGATCTATATTACGGTCTTAGAGAATAAGGGTGATCTAAGCTTCGCCAACACCCTTAACGCATATCAGGAAATGGGCGAACGTTTGGAAAGAGTACAGTACGAGAGAGGAGCTCGAAAAGAGATTCCGCAGAATTGGCAATCAAAGCCAAAGTATACAGCAGTCGGCACTCAGCCAGGCAGGGGCGTGCCAATGGACATCGGAGCGCAGCAGCAGAGTAGGCCATGTCCTAATTGCGACAGAATAGGACATCGTGCCAACCAATGCAGAGCCCCACGGCAGTGTTTCAACTGCAAGAAACCCGGGCATTTCATCAAGGATTGCAAAGTGGGAAAGATTGTCAAAGCCAGAGTCATTGGATCTCGATTTGAAATCCTGGAAGAAGAAGAAGCTGCAGATTCCACGAGCTACGTCAGAGCAGACGCAGAGTATGAAAAGGAAAAGGAAAGCCCAAAGGACGAGTCTTTAAAAGAGTAAAGACCTCTCATATTCGAGGTGTGAGCAGGTCGGACAAATTTTCCGTTGTTGATAATATGCTTCATCCTACTGTTTCCATTCCCCCACATTGTAGTACTTGTACCTGTGCCCATGAAAGACCCCGTGATCTTTACGAAGTGGACTCATTTTTAGTTTCTAAAGTTTTTGTACCTACGCCGGTAGAGGAAAAGAAGGCTAACATCCGAAGGATGCATCCGTCTTTATCCGAAGCCGAGATTGTTTCGTTAGTCACCCCAGAGCCATCTTCAAACATTCGTAGTTCCATAGCAACTGATTATTGTGTACCGTTTTCTGCAGAAATTTCATTCGTCGAAGGGGCGACTCGAAAGAGCGCGGTGACCGACAATAACATCATGCTTAATTCCCCTAATAAAGGAAAGTTTGAAGATACGTTTACTGATTCCTCTGACAGTATTTATAAAACCCTCGAAACCCAAGTAACGATGAGAACAGTCATCACCAACCAAGAACCTGAATTTCAGTTGATGCCAACCCTTTACGGTTACGTCATGCACAATGAGCAGGCAAGATGGACCAAGATTGGGATGGTAGAAGCGTTGCTCGACTCCGGAGCAACACATACGTTTATCGACCACAGTTTTGCCAAGAGGCACAACCTGCAGATAGTGAAACTCGATAAGGCAGTGCCAGTCCTCAATGCCAATGGAACAGAGCAATTGATTGGAAAAGTAACCGAGAAAGTCTACGTCACTATAGTTGTCGAAGAAGCGAATAGCGACAAGCACACAGAAGCCATTACTGCTTTCCTGTCATCCTTAGGACAACAAGACATGATAATAGGCTATGATTGGTTAAAACGTCATAACCCAGACATCGATTGGGTTAACAAGAAGTTGACGTTCTCCTGATGTTCCAAACATTGCCGAGTACAGCCGAGAGTTCAAGTCCGCCAGATGAGCAAAGAAGAAGAAATAGATCTCAAGAAGCAGGTCCCCAGCCAGTTTTGGAAATATCTCAACGTCTTTTCGCAAGAGGAATCCGAGAGGATGCCCACTCGGAAACCATGGGACCATGCAGTAGATCTAGAGGCAGATTTTGTACCCAGGAAGGGGCGTATCATCCCACTTTCAGACACAGAAATGGATGAAGTACGGACCTTCATCGACAAAGAAGTAAAGAAAGGGTACATTCGGCCGTCCAAGTCCCCTCAGACTTCTCCAGTCTTCTTCATACCAAAGAAAGATGGAGGAAAGCGAATGGTCATTGATTATTGTTATCTCAATAAAGGCACCATAAAGAACAACTATCCCCTGCCCCTTATTTCTACTCTCATTGATCGCCTGAAGGGCACCGATAGATTCACTACGTTAGACTTACGATGGGGATACAATAATGTACGCATAAAAGAAGGAGATGAATGGAAAGGAGCGTTCACAACGCCAATCAGGTCATACGAGCCGGTAGTCATGTATTTTGGCATGTGTAACTTGCCAGGAACGTTCCAGAACATGGTCAACGACATCTTCTCTGATATGTACGCAGTGGTGGTGATCTACATAGACGATATCATGATCTTTACGAAACAAAGGTCAGAAAAGGAGCATATGGATATAGTGGGAGAGGTGTTGAAGAGACTCCAAGAGAACGACCTATATCTGAAACCCAGTAAATGCCACTTTAATCAATCAAAGGTGGATTATCTGGGTATGGTCGTGTCCAATGAGGGAGTAGAGATGCAGAAGAATAAGACGGAAGGGATAACAAATTGGCCGGTGCCAAAGACCCTGAAGCAATTACGAGGGTTCCTCGGACTCGCCAATTATTACAGAAAGTTTATACAAGATTTCGCTACAGTGGTGCGGCCGCTCAACGATTTAACCTTAAAAGACGTACCTTTTAACTGGACCTCCAAACAACAAGCAGCTTTTGACCAGCTAAAAGGAATCGTCTCCCAAGCACCTTTCCTCGTATATCCCGACAGAGACAAACCCGTGTGCATCGAATGCGACGCGTCAGACGTAGCTACCGGTGCCGTCTTATCATACCGACAAGAAGATGGAAATTGGAGGCCAGCCTCCTTTTATTCCCACTCCCTTGACTCCACAGAGAAGAATTACCCTATTTACGATAAAGAACTACTCGCCATCATTCGCGCACTAAAAGAGTGGTGGCATCACCTCATAGACAGATCTGAATTCGAAATATGGACAGATCATAAGGCTTTGGAATTCTGGCGCAAACCGCAAGATCTCTCAGCCAGACAAGCCCGTTGGCACGAATTCTTACTAGAATACAACTATAAGATCTGCTATAAACAAGGGTCCAGTAATGGAAGAGCTGACGCTCTCTCGCGCCGACCAGATCATGGTGATACAGAAGATGGCCGTAACAAGGGAGTCACAGTCCTCCGTACCACCCGCTTTACCCAACCAGTAGTTAACATCCATTCGACTCTCGCAGACCGCATCTGTTACGCTTGGTCTGGGTAGGAACGAGCGTAGCCCTTGTTAAGGGTTCGGGGTTCTGGCCTTCAAGCTAAAGGTATCGTTGCCTCGCAAGCCGGAGGTCTTGGATCTGGATCTGGGCCTTCGAGTAGAAGGTATCGGTGAAGTAGAACATCCAAGAGGCTTCACAGAGTAAGCGTTGGAGAAACCAATGGATCTATTGACTGCTAGGTCGCAAGATACAAGGGAGAAACTACTTAGAGAATCTACACGCTCGGTCGCTAGTCTAAATAGGTATTCTGCTGGTGCACGGACCAAGCGGTGTCTTACTGCGGAATGACTCATAGTGAACCAAGTCAAGTCAGGCTATCATATCGTGGCAACCATCAAGGAAGGGAAGAAGTGGAACACGAGGCAAGAGAATAACTAATGCCTAGAACGGAAATAGCGTCCGAATCGTGAGTTGAACGCATAAGATCAAGGAAAGGTCATCATATGATCAAAAGAGGAAGTATTCGGGAAAGATAATCGGATATAGGGGTAAGAGAAGGAGAAAACGTAACATTACCCCCTTAGTACGGTGAAAATCACCGTATTTTCAAAAGAACTCACGAAGGGAGGAAAAGACCGGAGATCCGGTGAGGTTTCCATAGCCTACATCATCAATGGGGTCGTTGTAGTCGGTGGGATCAGTAGTAGGAGGGGTTACGTAGTCGATGAACGATGTGTTCACTGTTGTTGGAGAAAGAGAGGAGACGGTGGATAATGTGGAGGATCCCATCACCGTGGGTTCTTCGAGTCTCCAGGCCGGGGTTCCCCATCCGGCATCGGCTTGGTCTGAAGGTGTGGGATAGTACGACCTCATGGAGGAGGGAGTGTTGGTTCGAACACGTTGGCTACGTAGAGAAGAAGAGGATGAGGAAGAGAGGGTTTGAGGTGGGGATCGTCGAGTAGCTGGACAGAAGGCTGGTAAATGTCCTGGAGAGTATTGCTGACAATGGGGACATTCGTAGAGTTGGCAGTCTCTCTTGAGATGTCCTAGACGTCGACAAAAGAAGCAGGCTCGGTGGTACTGGGGATGATTAGGGGGTAAAACCGGCCCTTCTTGGGTTCTGAGCCTTTCTGCAACTCTTGCTCGTTCGATCTGGTTCATCACTCGTTGAAAGGCTTCTTCTTCTCTTGGTGTGAGGGGGGCAGACGTCGCGGATGGGGTGGATACGGTTGTTTGGGGAATTGGTTCTCTAGGGGGAGGAATGGGAGTAGCTGGGGGAGAGATGGATCGCTGGGAGCGGTCAGGGTTGCGGAGTGCCCGGGCTCTCCATTCTAGCGCAAAGTCCATGCTGTCTACTAATTCGGTCATCTGTAATTGATGTAAAACAACAAGTAAGTGTTGCTGTAAGACGGAGAGTCGAAGTGCGAGAGTGGAGAATGCCTGAGGAATGTCCCGGGTGGGGAGTGGGTCGGTTTCAAAAATATGGGTAATCGCGAGCAGGGCCACGTTCTGGTTGTAAGCTTTGAGTAATCGTCCTAGAGGAGAATCTTCGTCTAGGGTTTCTTCTAAGGTGACAGTCAGACGAGAGTCTTCTAGACAGTCGTGGAGGTAGGTAAGGGTTTCGTCGTCGAAAGGAACTAAGAGGTCGGCATAGGAGGAGCGGGTAACAATGGAAAAATCATAGGGGAGCAAGGTGGTGTTTGCGGGGGAGGACATGGTTATCGTCGATAGGTTTTGTTCTGGGAGAGAAACGTCTTGGGATGAGCCTTTTTATAAGATTCCAAAATTTTCTTGGCGTTCTTTAAATTCCGCTCTGGTTCCCATGAGTCATCTTCCGGCGGATAACCCTTCCATCGGATCAAGAAGGTGCGGTTATTGGGCGGACCTCGATGTTTTAATATCCGCTCTATTTCAAATTGTTCCTCGGATGCTATTAGCTCCGGAGGAGGTCTTGGGAAATTCTCCCCGTGAACGTTGTTCTCGCGATAGGGAGATAGGAGAGAAGCATGGAATACCGGGTGAATTTTCCATGTTTGGGGGAGTCGGAGTCTGTATGACAACGGAGAGTAGACCTGTGTTATCAAGAAGGGTCCTTCTCTTTTCGGTGCGAACTTCGGGTTTTGAACGGAACGTCTCAAGTTCCGTGCTTCTAGCCACACTTTATCTCCTTTTTGGAAGGGAGTAAAGTTCTTGGTGGTTCGAGATCTCATGACCTGTTGTGCTAATTCATGTGCCGCAAGGGCTTCATTTCTTGCAAATGTGAGGAGTCGAAGACGTTCCTCTACTGCTGGTAGATCTGTCTCTGCTAGGATCGAGGGGAGGGAGCGGGGTTCATAACCCATCATGAGAAAGAACGGAGATTTGTTTGTTACGGAATGTGGGTGGTGATTGTGTGCGAATTCGGCGAACGTAATGTTCTCCGCCCACGAGGTAGGGTTGCTTCCGCAGTAGATCCGTAAGTACGTTTCTACTTCCTGGTTTACACGTTCAGTTTCCCCGTCAGTTTGGGGATGATAAGCAGTGGAGAGGGATAGGTCATATCCGAGGATACGACCGAGTTCTTTTGCAAAGGAAGAGGCGAATTGTGGTCCTCTATCTGAGATGATTTTGTCGTATAATCCGAATCGTGGATATACTTTCTTGAAAAATAGGACGGCGATGTTTTCTGTGGTGGCAGTCTTCTTGGTAGGACAGAGAATCACCCCCTTAGTAAGACCATGGTCTACCACGACCAAAAGGGAATCGAAGCCATTAGAGACGGGCAAATCGGTGATCAAATCACAAGAAATCTGTTGGAAGGGTCGAGAGGTGGAGGAGGGAATCGGGAGAAGGGGGGGAACGGTGGGATGGGTATTTGCTTTGCTCTGTTGACAGAGAGCGCAACCGTCGACGTAATTGCGGACGAAGACAGCGAGACCTGGCCACCAAAATTCGGAAGCGACCATCTGCCTGGTTTTCAAGACACCAGGGTGGCCTGCAGTGGGGTGATCATGAGAGCGAGCAACCACAGCTCGTCGGAGGAAAAGGTCGTTAGGAATATAGACGCGGCCTTGGAAGGTAAGAATGCCCGCATCGTATTTCCAGTCGGAGAGACGGGATCGAAAGTGGGTCGGTACCTCACCCGCCAGAGCGTGAAGTGAGTCGAGGACAAGCGGGTCAGAGGCAGAAGAGGAGGCAATCTTCTGGGATAATTCTGTGTCGATGAGAGAGACGAAGAGGTCAGGGGGGAGAAGGGTAATATCTTCGTTATCTAAAGGTTTGTCCGGAAGGTGATCGGGACGTCGGGACAGGGCGTCTGGCACGGTAAGAGTGCGTTCAGCGACATGGGTCAAACGAAGATCATAGTCAGCAAGATCAAGTAACCAGCGAGCTTGTCGTCGATTCAGTTTTTGTGGTTGACGGAAGTATGTCAGGTTCTTGTGGTCGGTGAAGACTTGGACTGGGTGAGGGGATCCATGGAGAAAGTGTTTCTAGGTGGAGAGGGCTCGTATGATTGCGAGAAGTTCTCGATCGTATACGTCGTAATTTCGTTCTGCTGAGGAGAATGTCTGGGAGAGGTATCCGCATGGGTGCCATGCGCCATTGATATCTGTCTGGAGTAAAATGCCCCCTGAGGCATAGAGGGAGGCATCGGTGGCGATGGCGAATGGTTTCATGTAATCCGGTAACTGGAGTAGGGGTTGAGCTTGAAACATGCGTTTTAGTTGATCAAACGCATTCTGGTGTCGTTCTTTCCATTCCTAGGGTTGGGATTTCTTTGTAAGATCTAGGAGGGGTCAGGCAATGTCGGAGAAATGAGGAAGGAATTGTCAGTAAAAGTTCACAAACCCAAGGAAGGATCTGACGTCTCTAACTCGTTTAGGTGTCGGCCAACTCTGAATGCCTGCTAATTTTACTGGGTCCATGGCTAGTTCGCCATTCTTGATGATCATTCCAAGGTAGTCGACCTCGGGAACGTTAAATTTGCACTTCTCAAGTTTGAGGTATAGATCAAGTTCCTTCATTCGTTGAAGGACTTGCTTGGTTCGTCGTTCGTGGTCGACTTGATTGGTCGAGAAAATCAGGAGGTCGTCTATATAGATAATCAACCATCCTTCTGCGATCATGTCTCGAAAGGAATCATTCATGAATCATTGAAAAGTGGCTGGGGAATTAGACAACCCAAAGAACATTACGGTGGGTTCGAAGAGACCTCGGTGGGTAATGAAGGCGGCTTTCCATTGGTCACCATCCTTGATCCGGACATTGTTGTATCCCCAGCGAACGTCAAACTTAGTGAAGTGGGACGCTCCTTTGAGTTTGGAGATAAGGTCTGAGATTAAGGGGAGAGGGTATGCGTCTCGAATGGTATGTTCGTTGACATATCTATAGTCTTGGCATGGTCTAAGTCCTCCGTCCTTCTTCTTTACGAAGAAGAATGGGGAAGCCTGAGGAGACTTTGATGGACGAATCTTTCCAGTTTTGAGGTGTTCATCAAGGAAGTCGTCTGCAGCTTTCTTTTCATCGGGGGATAGGGGATAGATTTTAGATATCTTTGGGACGAAGGTTTCTTTCATGTTTAGTGCATGATCATACGGTCTGGAGGGTGGTATGTGTTCGGTGGCCTCTTTTGAAAATATAGAGGTGAATTCTTCATATTCTTTAGGTAGGACAGCTTTCAGCTTCGTCTTTTCGGCGGCTATGGCTAGCTCTGTTGATTGGGTGAGCCGGGCTACAATCCATGAAATTTTCGGGTTGATGACCATTCGCCCTTTCATGCGATGAAGGGTCGAAATGGTATAGAAGTCTAGCTGTCGATCCACCAATTCTTCTGGAGTGTCATTCTGAAGGTATTGGTTGAGCCCTTCGACTTCGATATCGTCAAGGACTATATGTTTCGGGGGGGGTTCTTTCATGGTTCTTCCTTTGGATAGATAGGAAGCTCTAGCTCCGACATGTTCGAGGTAGAGGTCGAGGGATTTATCCAGGGACTCATCTAGAGTAATGGTGCCTTTTTTCCAATCGATGACTGGGTTCGTCTTTTCTAACCAGGGGGCCCCTAGGATGACGTTTTCCTTTCCGCAGTTCATGACGTAGAGTCTACTCTTTTGCGTCTGTTTGCCTATCTTCATGTATAGAGTGGTGGAGAAGCGAACAGTTGTGTTAAGAGTTTGATCTGCGTTTCGGGCCACTATGGGTTGTGACAGTCTTTCTAGAGGTAATCGATGCTTCTTGGCGAAATGGTGATCTATGTAGGAAATTTCCGCTCCTGAGTCTATGAGGGCAGCGGTGTCAACGGTTTTCAAAGTATCCGTAGTAGCAATCAGTTGAATTGGAAGTCTGAGCGACTTAGAGCGCCGCTGTGCTACAAATACAGGGGAACAGGTTACTTTGGAAATGGAGGGTGCTGGCGTCGATCCAGTCCTCCCGTCTAAAAATCCTTTGGTTCAAAGAGGCGAGCAGATAGTTTTCCTACCACCTCTTCTTCGGCATTGTGGAACTCTTCTTCGTCTGGTTTTCCCTTCTCCGCTTCTACCTTTCGTACTTCCTTCCGTTCCATCCGTTTCTTGTGGTTGGGGCAACTTCTTGAGACGTGGCCTTGTTGGTGGCAATTGAAACAGAGACCTCGTCGTTTGTGTGTTTCGACTTGTTCAGCAGTAAGCCGATCCACGTCCATTGCATTTGGATCACGGGGGGAAGGGGTGATGGGAGTGGTTCGTCGGAAGGGTGGGACGTAAGAGGCGTTAGAAGATCAGGAATGAAGTTTTTCGATTCGGTCAGCTAAATCCCATTGGGTCTTGAAGTGAACGGCTTTAGTATACCATTCACTGATCTTAGTGGGGACGGTATCCATAGATTGGATTCGTCGCATTAGGGGAGGGGGGAGTCCTGCAGCGAAGTACGAGATAAGTACTGCCGAGTCTGCGGTTTCTTTTAGTTCGGCCTGAACCGCTTTCATCTTGAACTGGTTGATATATCCAGTCACGTTATCATTCTTTCGTACGCGGTAGGTGGCGAGCCATCCTAACGCCTGATGTTTCTGGTCTGAGTGTTCGAAGTCTCCTTTGAACTTGGTGATGAAGTCTGTGAAAGTTCCGAAGGTCTGTGCGTCCAATGCTTGGTTTTGGACGACGGTTGCCCAAGTCAGGGCGGATCCTTTCTTCATGTAAGAGAGGGCAAATGCCACCCTCTTGTCATCGTTATCGTAGACCTCCTTGTTTACGAGAAGGTAGGTCCGTACGTTGCTGAGCCAGTCCGCAGCTTTGTGGGGGGCTCCGTCATATTCTTCCGGGGTGCTGAGGCGTAGCTCAACGGGTCTTGGTTTAGTAGTCATTGCTGCAGGTGAGAGGAGGGAGGCGAGAACGGTGGAGAGTGGGGGAAGAGTGGGGGAAGGTGGTCGTGCAGTTGATGGCGATGCTAGATTCAAGAGCGAAGCGGCAATTGCTGTCGCGTCTGGGTCTGGGGGAT
>JBBPKO010000864.1:0-11405 GCA_038089295.1 Xerocomus amazonicus
CTCAATTCAAACCCTGCTGCCTGCAGCGTTTTGTTCTGGATCAGTAGCCCTAAGCGACCTAGCCGATAATCCGAGATAGTACGCGAACGAGCACCGAACGAGCACTAGTACGTCGCTTCAAAATTGCTACTAACCCCAACCCGAGCAGGGCCCCAGGCGATGACGTTCAATCTTGTTTGTTATCAAATCTCGGATGGATCACCAAGTTTGCACCAAGCCATCCGACTCGTTGTGTATACATATAAAATTGAGTTTATCCTTCGACAAGAATCATCGTTCCAATTATGTCCGCGGATCCAGACCAGGGTACCCCACCCGTCGTCTTTGAGACACTTGCTCTTGGCCGCACTATTCTTCTTGGCGAGCTCTATGACCAACGCTCTGGAAAGTTCCTCGGTGTTCAGCTCTATACTGAAGACCAGATCCGAGGGGCAGAGGTAGATACTGATGTCAGGCATACTGAACTCAACGTCAGCCTCTCCAGCACCCAGGACGAGAAGGCAACAGTGCTTGATGTCAGCGCCAGCCTTTCCCTGAGCATCCTCGGTGGCGCCATCACGGTCGAAGGCTCTGCTAGATATCTCAGCGATGAAAAATCGAACACTCAATCGTACGCGTATGCCATGTATTTGAAGACTCGACTCAAAGAGAAGCGTCTTCTCTTCTCCGAGAAGGATCTGGGGCGTAATGTTATTCGTTCTGTGCTACAGGACTATATTATGACTGGGAAGGCGACCCACTTTGTCTCATCCGTCGTTCTGGGAGGAAGCCTTGTCATCAATCTCGTCGCCAAGCAGTCAGAATTTGCAAGTGACGACTTGATCGAGGGCAAATTGCGATTGCAGTTAGAGAAACTGAAGGGGGCGATAACTCTTGAGGGCGAAGCAAGTGCAGAAATCAAGGAAAAATTCAAGAACTTGGACGATAGGTTTGACGTTAATGTATGTGCATAGTTGAGCCCTCCACGCTGCAATCTTAACCTACTCGTAGGTCCATGGCGATGTTGTATTGGGGTCGACCCCAGTCAACCCAAAGGACGTCTTGGATAGTTTTCCGAGCGCAGCCAAGCTTCTCAGGGAAAGAGGAGGGGTGCCGGTCTCTGTAATCCTTCAGCCTATCCCACAGGAACTTCACACAATTGGCCGCGTCTATGAGCTCCATGCCAGTATCGTGAACGTTCTTTTCACAGCATTTTCGGATCTCGACGACCTTCAGAGCCGCTTCGTGGTTCTTCAGGACAAGGTCAAACAAGTACAGGACTTCGTTCCCGATCTCGTCCGAACAATCTACGACGTCTTCACTACGTACAACAGTAAACACACGGAATTGCGTCGTAGGCTTGGAACGTTTCTACTCGAGTACCAACATGGAGAAAAGCCGGATCATGGTATTTCTTTATTATATAAAAAGAATAATCATTCCTCTAAGTCCATATAGATGCTCTTCTCCAGGACGCTACGAACCTGTACAAAGAACACCTCGATCCGAACGTCAAGGACCTATACATATCTCCTCAGTATCCATCGACTCTCGTAGGGCTGGAAGTCGAGTTTACGCAATTCCACAATTTCGTCTCCAGCGTTCAGAAAGAGAGGAGAGCATTGCGGTTTGCCGTCGGTGTCGAACAGTCACTACAGCTGAGCAGTCTCAAGGAGGTCGTCCGGTCTATCGTGGTTCAGCGCAAGATCCCGCTGTTCATTATGACCCCTCTTTCCGACGGTAAATCAAAGGCTAATCTCGACGTCCTCAAGTACCTCGCAATCCTCCGGAAGTATGTTGGGTATTTCAGCGACTCCGCCAACCATCCCTATTTGTTCTATGGGGAGAATCTTGGTAAGCTCCAGCGCGAGCTCCCCAACTACGAGTTTTCCAAGATTAAGGAACCCATCCTCCTTCTCGGCACGGTTGATGATGGGGGAGATTTGACTTGGATCGAATCACCGCCAGTCTTAACTGCTCCCGCTCCGGACCTCACGATTGCGGTTCGCTATAAACTTGCTCGTGCGCAATTCCTGTACATGTATGTCCGTTCTGCCGCATCTCTGTGTTCCTTGTTCAACATGTTCACAGGAAAAATTTTTCGTTGGGCATCGATCCCGTGGACGCCACCAAATCCTACAGCATCTTAATCCAAGCAAAAGCTCTCGACGGTGCCGCTGATTCTTCGGTCATCCTGTTACAGCGTGCTGCGAACGATACCAAGGTCTTGTCGATGCGGCACGGATTGGTGGTTTTTGATGAAGTCAATAATAAGACATTGTTGAAAGCGCGCAGGAGTCCTCAGTTCGGCAAGTATTACATTGGAGTTTATGTTCAAGACACGGTAAGGGAAGAACGGATTTTATACCTCGATGGCGATGAGGTCGCTCGTGAGCGATTCCGTGATGGTGATATCGTTCCAGACGCAACCAAGGCAAGTGTTGGCGTAGATGCACTTGGGTAAAGACTTACTGTCGATTTCGTAGCTACAATTCGGCTCCTTCGATAGAGATCATGAGCACGATGACAGAGTATGTTTCGTGACATGATCTTATTACCTTGCCTCACCATGCCACAGGTGTTTGCATTCATGGGATTCAAACGTGCGCTCACCAAAGTGCGTCAACTTGTACGCCTGTTTGCTGGCTCATCCCGACCCCATTTCTTTAGGAAGAAGTCAAGGCGTTTCATGTCACATGGGACAATGTGAAGGAAGCAGAGTAAATGTGGTGGTCGCCCAGATGAAGGACGTTTTGTTTGTGCTGCTAGTGGTTTCTCTCCTCTACGTTGCTATTCGAGTTTGTGTGCAGTGTACGTTATATGTGCATGGGGGAAGAGATGCCTCTTGACTTCAGTGTCTTCATCCCACCATCCGAGTTTCATGTAGACGACTCCCATGGTCAGTGTAAGGTTGTTGGTTCAGGTCATGTAGTAGTATACTTCCTGGCGTGTCCGACTCGTAGTCCGGTCACGACCGGACCGCTATGACGGAACCACAGACGCGATTTTCTACTCTCTAAAGGAAAGCGCTTGACCAAAGCAAGGCAATAAAAATAGACGAGACGAGACAAGAACAACCATACCCATCAACTACGCTATCCATGACATAGCACACATCGTGCGTGTAGGTATGGGCTGTTACTAATCCCCAGGCTCTGTCAAAGAGCAAACGACCAGCACCGGAATGCAGAGGGAGAATTATGTGCTCATCATAAGCATAAAAGGAAACGCAAATCGATCAATTCCACTCCCAGTTAATGTCGATACGCCCAAAGGCGAGGGGCGCGAGCGCAAGAAAGGCACTCGGAGAAAAGTCGAGACTCAATTCATCGCAGCCAGTACACCGGTCTACGACCTTGACAAGGACCGACTGATTCTCGTCTGCAGAGGGAATAAGCCAAAGTAAACGGGAGAAACGGATACTGACAGTATACATTGATGCTCTTGCCGCAAACAGGGTTATTATTAGGGTTGCTAAGGTCGGCGCCACTTTGGGAGAGTGAGAGAAGGGAGAAGAAGCAAGGGGGAAAACTGACGGGTAGCTGTCATAAAGGAGATGGGAGACGGCGACGATATAGTCGCTATTGCCGTTAGTGTAGCCACACGCACCGAGATCAGGAGCGAAAAAAGTGCCTAGAAAACAGATGAAGGGGGCGGTCGAGCAAAATAAAGAGTGATGTACCTTGACCAGAATGCATCCCGTGCATGTAGCTGGGCTCATCGCTGTTGGTGGGCGAGTTCGTCTGTGCGGGAGCAGCGGAGGAAGACGCAGTGGCAGGGGGTGGTGAGGAGGTCGTTGAGGAGGGTGGTGTGGACGGGGACTGGGCGTAAGACGATGTGGGTTGGGGGGCAGGTGCTGGGGATGAAGGGTTAGATGAGACAGTAGGGGTGCTGACGGGTGCGGTGGAGGGGAGTGCGAGGGTGGAGTTGCTAGGGCGAGGGATACAGCTGCTGGGGGAGCGTCTGTGGGGGGGCGAGAAAGAATCTACGTGGACGGGTGAACGGTGGACGTGGACATGCTCATGGACATCACGAGCGACGTGGGGCGAAGCAGAGACGGTGGTGAAGAGTGCGGAAGCAAAGAGGGCGACAAGGGAAAGGAACGGGGCCATGTCGAAAGGGGGAAAGTAGGGGTGCTTATAGCCACAAAATGCGGGGACCAGACTGCTTAGTGATTGCCAGTCAAACTGTCTAAACGTCTGGTAAATTTCGCCGCAGTTTTGGGAGGCTGCACTGGAAGGCGATCCGCGAGCCTATTTAGGCGTATCAGAGACTACGTGCCTGTAGGACAAGTGAGTAGGATAAATCTTTCAGGTTGCATACCATGTTGGTGCTGTACCTGTTTCATCGGCAAGTATGACGGCGAATGGTTTCAGCTTGACATAACAACCCAGATTCTTCACAACAAATGGCTCCTGTGAAGTCGGTAAGGGGTTCAATATCTCAAAATGAACGTGTCGGTAACTCATGAGGCTGACTGTCACTCTTCAGCACTTCCTCAAAGTTCCCGATCCTGTCAGGAAGATGCGTCGAGATCGGATCTAAGCGTGTACTAAGGATAGGCTGACCGGAAAACCTACATTGTTACCTGACTGTCTATACACCGATCCTTCACGCCGAGGAGCACAGCTTCTTGCTTAGACGGAACCGCACGCCCTTCGGTTCGTATCAAACTCCCCAAGTTTCCTATGCCGGGCTCGGCGTAATCCAGAAGCCCTGCAGTGTACACATAATATCTTTCGTCCATGTGAACACAACTTGTCTCGTTTCTAAATGGCCGATCCTGTCGCAAAAGTTGTGCCAAAGAAAAAAAATTGTGGCAGGCGAATAACTGGGGTGTGCGCCTTACTAGGGCCTCTATAATGTTTTGTTTGTATTGGTTCCATGTCGCCATTCAAGTTAGTGGGTGTACGTTATATCCGGTGGAAGAAATACCTCTTGCCTTTGGCATATCCTCGTCCTACCATTTTCTGATGCCACTTATACTTGACAGGTGCGACAACCGAGTTTCACGTAGACAACCCCCATGGTCAAGGTGATGATGTAAGGCTGTTGGTCCCGAGCGTGTAATCTGATCCCTTAGGCCTCGGAGAAAAAAATAAATATAATATCGAGAGCTAAGGATTAGGAGGACCCTATCATACAACTTGAGTGAGAGAAAAGGGTTTCTGATGTGAAGGAGCTTCACCAGAATGATAGTTCACCATGATACAAACATATTAACCAAGCATGGAAGACCATTTGGAAAATGCGGATCAATGAGAGTAGCATTCGAACAGTATCGGATGGATGGCACGGTAACTGCGGAAGAGGTTAGCACAAGCCGTAAAGTCGTGTGCCAAGATCACCTGTCGAAGCTTAAGGGACACGATACCTGTGGGTTATGATGCCCCATAGAAAGTTCTGAGCTAGTATACAAACAGCCATTATATATACAATCCTTACGAGCTGATTCCGAACGCATTGGAGATAGGCCAAAGTATCCACTTTCCATATTTACCAATCCCGTCCTCTTCACAAAGTAGCGCAGGCACTTGTTTCTGTGGTAATGTTATCTTGTCATATCCACTGCACACGAAGGAACAGAAACGAACTGTGTAATACAGTCTTCTCAGACCATCTCCCGGTTCATGAATGGACACAACGAGACTAGATCCCGTCGGAGAAATGCTTCAATAAGAGTAAGTGCATCGGTCAAGGATACCACAAAACGAGAATTATCCCACATATACAAACCACGATCGCGTCCTGGTGCCTCACTTATACTAAACAAACTATTTCCGTCTTCCTTAGCCCCGTTGTCGACAGGATCACCGATGTCTACTCCGCTACCTTTGGTAGTTGCGAAACGCTCGTGGGTTACCCGATTCGAGACCGTTCGAGTTCATTATTGCTTTTCTCCTTCTTTTTGATTATCCACAGATACTGCGATCGAGCGATCGATGGTCAGTAATTCGTCTCTGACCTGATTTCATGGACAAACTTACTTCAGGTCGGGTCCGGGGACCCCGACCGACAACCTCGGGAGACGCCGCAACGACGGTCTTACCATCATCAGAAACCGTCAAATAGTATCCACTGGCAGCATTGATGATTGCATAGCTCTGCTTGGAATCTACATGGTGGATGTCCCGAATTTTGCTACTGTAAGATCGCGCAAGAAATTCAGTGGAAAACAAAAGGATGAAACGGGATGACAAACAGCAATAGAACGCATCTGAGTTCGGCTAGAACTGACATTTGCCGTCGCGTCTCAACCTGACTTCCAGCATTGCCCCACCACGTGCAAGCGTAAGGCTCCAGCGTCTGACCGTGCACAGCAGAAATCTGGAGCGCAGTTACACCAGTGGCCGTCCTGCCCCGACCATCTCCAGCATGCACGAGCGTCGATTTCTTCCCCAGGAAAAACTCGCTGGCTTTCTTCAACTGCTCGAGAGTGGGGGCAGAGCCATCGGCGACGGGGAGATGCAGATAGTTGAGCGTGTGGCACCGTCTAATTTAGCAGCGTGGTCGGGTCTGTACGCGTACTTGTTGAAACTGATGATACTGTCAATCCCTAGGCGGACAAGAAAGTTGACAGCACTCTCAGTGAGATTCTGACTTGCGTCATGGTCGCCAGTTCGGAGTTTCTGATAGTTGGGAGCGGACGAACGGTAGAGTAGTTGCCCGTCGGGGACAAACTCCTTGACCTGGCTGAATCGGAGCCATCCAGCTGCACGGGCTTCACGCTCTGTCATGTTGTAATGGAGGGATATGCTGGGGGGAGTGAGAGCACGCCGTAGAGACGGGTATTAAAGGAGGCGGAGCGCCCGAATGTTGGAACCCTGGCGTTAACAAGCGCAACCTACATTGACCACGAATTATTATCGCAGTTTGTCTCCTGAGCGAGAACCAGTAGATTACCTTGCGTCATGTGCTTCATCTACAGCGCACGATCATCGGCTCCATGTTACGAATGCCACCCTTCCATAGCAGCTTTGACGGCCACTGTGACGGGACCAGTGATCCGAGCACCATGATCAATCTGACGCAGAAGATGGAAGTACCATTGCGGTTCTCTAGCCCCTTGCAGCTACATCGATGTAGGAAGTATCGGGGATGTAACGGAAAACGCATTCTCGTGGAAGTTTCATGATCATGACAGAACCATTGGAAGTGTTCGGGTCCAAAACCCGGTCTTGGCCCACTAGAGCGACAGGTAAACCTTGCCACTGGATACCTCCGCATGTGGCACACTTTGTGCCGCACAGGTCTTCGCTCTCTAGAATTTTCCGTGTTCAAGAGGCAACTGTACACACCTGTGTTTCTTCATTGAACGCCTCGAGGACCGATGATACAACAGTTGTTCTGTGTTCCGGAGCGCTGAAACCATTCATCCGTGAGCCATAGATGATGTGATCGACCGATAATAGCACAGTTGTCCAATTTCGGTCCCCAAACACACAAGTGGCAGGATGTTGAAACACGAGGACGTGTCAATACCCGCGGATGGAAGAAAGAGAGAACAAACAAATGAATTTGGATACAGTATTCCTTTATATCCTACACAAGATCCATCCCATTTAACTTTGGCATTAATATTTTCATGGCCTCTTTATGTACTAGGCAAGCCAAGACAGATGTCAGAGGTTACCATAGTGCAGCAAGGATGGTGGAATCCATGTGAAAGAGGCCATCGGACCGTGCCAAACGATGCTGGCATCTGCAGGAGTAAGCTAGTGCCAAAGACCAACAAGGGGTGCCAGAGTGTAGTGGCAGACAGCAGCATCTTCCAGTGGCACAGTCCAGCATTGGGCATTATGGTGACCAGCAAGACAAAAACATACCAACAATATTTCATAACTAAGAACAAGAGAGAACAGAAACTACTGTAGCTGATTGAAGGAAGGTAGTACATCCAGCAGAAGTTGCAAGAGAGATAGAGCGGAGGGAAGGGTTATGCTGTTGTGGCAAGTCTGACTAGGTCCGTCGCCTGCTGCAAAGGCGCAACAGGAGGAGTAGGGACAACACGCAATAAGTTCTCATTCTCCAGCAACACGGCAGGTTGAAACCCCGTTTTAACTTTGTTACATCCACATGACTGCTGTGTTTGGATGTCTCTATTACAAACCTCATTGTGACTTCGAATCGTTCGCAATTCTCTCCGACAGGATTCCTAAAGAACCAGATGCGGATGAAACTAATTGCTGCTACTACACACAGCGGAGGATCTTTTTACCGTCTCAATGATCCCCCTACCACGGCCCCTCAGGCGATATTACACCCATCCCGATTGTGTATATAAACCTGATCTTCACCGTTTCTACCCGTAAGGGCGCAGCCATGTCCGATCCAGAACCTCCGTCCTCAGCTCCTGTCATTTTTGACACTCCTACCCTCGGTCGTGCAGTTCGTCTTGGCGAGCTCTACGATCAACGCTCCAGAAAGTTCCTCGGCGTCCAGCTTTATGCCGAAGACCAAGTCAAAGAGGTCGTGACAGACGTCAGGCACACCGAGCTCACAGTCAGTCTCTCCACCACAACACAGCAGAAGGCTACGCTGCTCGATATAAACGCTCACCTTTCTCTTGACATTCTTGGTGGCCTCATCAGTGCTTCCGGCTCGGCTTCCTACCTGAACGACGAGAAATCCAATACCAATGAATACGCATACGCCTTAGCTCTGAAGATGCGGCTCAAAAAAAAACGCCTCCTTTTTGCTGAATCTGAGATGGGTCGCCGAGTCTTCGAAATCGTGGAAAAAGATTATCTCGAACCGCAGCTAGCTACGCATTTCATCTCGTCCATCGTTTACGGTGGTAATTACATCGTCAATCTCGTCGCCAGGCAATCGGAGATGTCAAAAGAAGAAAAGATCGAAGGGAAGTTGCAGGCGTCATTCAACAAGTTGAATGGCGCTATCAGTCTTTCCGGCTCCGTGGACGCGAATATAAAAGGTGAGTTCAGCGAGATGGACGATAAATTTGATCTCGTCGTATGTACGTCGCTTATGCCCACTCAAGTCTCATATCCAATTGCCTCAGGTCCACGGCGACGTCGCTTTGGAAAAGGTCCCGATCACTCCTAAGGATGTCTTGGACACTTTCCCAGATGCCGCCTCGCTTATCGTCGATGGTGGAGGTGTTCCTATTTCAGTTACCCTTCAACCCATCCCCCCGGAATTGCTCAGTGGGCTTCGCGTTTACAGGATCGAGGAAACTCTTGTAGATACTGTCCTCTTGGCATTTGCTGGACTTGACGACCTCCACTCGCGTTTTTTGGTTCTACAAGACACCGCCAAAAGACTGCGGGACTTCGTCCCCAGGCTGGCCGAGACTATTCGCACGGTCACTGCTACCTACATTCAAGATCATAGCAAGCTACTCCACGACCTCGTGGAATTCCCTTATGACTATAAGCACGGAGAGAAACCGGATCATGGTGCGGTTCTCCCAGATGCGTGAAATGACCGTCCCTCTGAAGCCGCACTTGTAGGCCCTCTGCTCGAGGCAGTTAATGAACTGTACTTGAGACACCTCAGACTGGAGGGCGAACGTACAACTCAGTACCCATCAACGCTCGTCGGTTTGGAGGAGGAGCTCTCGCGGTTCCAATACCTCATCACCGACGTTCGGACCGTAAGGGAACCTCTAAAATATAGGCAAGAGGACGAGTCGGGCGATACGAGATACCGGAACGATCCAGGTCCCGATCTGGTGGACCGCTCGTTATATTTGAGCGGCATCGAGGACGTCTGCAGGGCTATCAGGACTCAGAAAGAGACCCTTATATTTGTCATGACTCCCATTTACGGCGACGCGCAGTATGATCTCTCCATCCTCGTCTACCTTGCGATTGTTCGAAAGTATGCTGCATATTTCGAAGACTATATCAACGTTGCCCATATGTTCTACGCAGAAGGCCTTGGCTATTTAACGTGCAGGCTTGGATTTCCCGAAATCACCGGTCCTTCTGTCTTTGCTGCAAAGGTTGATGAAGAAGGAATTATAACTTGGGATCCCTCGCCTGCGATTCGACCGCCCTCAAGCCCTGCTCACACGTTCGCATTGGAGCACAAGCCTAGGAATGACACTCTGTATGTGACCCGTCTGGTTGTCGTGTTGTGTTTTTCTGACTTTTGATAGCGGCGATCTATCGTTGTTCATCGACGGTGTGGACACCTCGAGGTCGTATACGATCCATATTTCTGCTACGGAAGGCGGAGCGGATAATTCTAACCCACCTTCACCCTTTTTAATTCCCATCTTGAACCGTATCAACACCAATGTCAAGTTCTTGACATTCCGGAAGAGATTTGGAGTCCAACTGGAGGAGAACAACGTTTACATTGGGTCTAAGGCAAACAAGAAACCTGGCCCAAACGAGCCCTTTACGGGGACCTTTGTTCAAGATACTGTGAACGAACAATGGCTTTTATACCTCGATGGGGATGAAGTTGCCCGTGAACCATTCACCCGGTCCGATCTCCCTCCGGGAGGAACAAAGGTGAGCACTTTCATGCGTCCATACGGCCTTAGCTACTATGAGTTTTGCAGCTACGGATCGTTTACCCCCAATCAGAGCTATGGTGGGATGGCGAAGTAAGCCTCATGACCGTTGTCGCTGTATTTCTTCCTCACTACTGTTTTGTAGTTGCAGCAAGTCAGGGCGTGGCCTCGCGCTCTTACCAAGGTGCGACACTTTGACTGGGTATCGACTTGTTTTGATGTCATGTTCTACGTGTTCAAGTCAAGAACCTGTAGACAGCGGCCGAAAACATTCTAGGTGGAAAGAGTTTGTCCTGAGGCCAGAGAGAAACTACGTTTGTGCTAATGTCATGTATCATCGGTCGGTGTCTCTGCGCGCCATGTGAGGGTAATCAATCTTGATTGTAGTACCGAGTGATTCGCCGCAGAACTGTCACCCGCACCACTTATTCTCACGTAATAAAACCACTAATTAATCATTTTCCATTTAAAAGCGGTGCGGAGTGTCTGACAACGGCCCCTTCATTCTTCAAACAGATCGGTTCGACCAAGCTGCGCAGAGATCACAGCAACTGGCTTGCCGTCGAAATCAAACACGTCCCCGCCTTTGTAAGCGACAAGATCTTGAGGCATGTCAACCTGAATCCCTAGGGCTCTCTCAACGTTGACAGTTGCAAGCGCGAGCGCTGTCGTCCGGTCGATGGAACCATTGGAAGCCAACGCGAGCTAGTACGAGGAGAACCATACGCGCAACACAACAACACAAGGCGAGTTGGTCAGCCGTTGCCGTTCACAGATGCGAGCAAGGATAAAGGACATACTCGAGCGACCTCCCAACGTAGGTTACGTGCCTCGAATTCGTCGAGCAAACCCACCCCCACCTGAACGCCTGCGGCCAACAAAACAGAGACGAGGGAATCAGCTGTGAGCGGTGGTCCCGCAAGGCTGTTGGATACTTGCA
>JBBPKO010000865.1:0-11402 GCA_038089295.1 Xerocomus amazonicus
CAATAGAAAGAATTCAGGCCAGGAAGTGGGTTCATTGCTGCAAAAAAGGTGTAAGTATATTTCTAATTCTTGATTGACCCGTTCCATTTCTCCATCAGTTTGGGGATGATAGGCTGAGGATAACGCGACATCGTAATGAAGGAGGCGGGCCAGCTCGTGAGCGAAGGCCGAAGCAAATTGTGGACCCCGATCTGAGATAAGCTGATCGTGGAGACCAAAGTAGGGGAAAATATGATGGAAAAAGAGTGCAGTGGTCTCAGCAGCGTTGACCAATTTGGAACACGGGACGAAAACCACCCCCTTAGTAAGCCCATGGTCAACCATGACCATGACAGAATCAAAAGGGCCAATGGGGGGAAGGCCAGAGATGAAATTGACCGAGAGCTGCTGGAAGGGGCGAGTCACGGAGGAGGTGAGGGAAGAGAGGGGGGGAACGATGGGGGAGGTGAGCGGTTTGGACGACTGGCAGATAGGACACCCAGCGACGAAAGAACGGATGAAGGTGGACATACCCAGCCACCAATAGTCACATTGGAGGAGGGCGAGAGTACAGAATTGGCTGCCATGGCCACCAGTCAGGGAGGTGTGGACAGAAGAGACGAGAGCGCGATGTGAGGAAAGAGGAACATAAAGACGGGAACGAAAATAGAGAAGACCGTCCTCAAAGGACCAGTCGAGATAGGAAGAGCAAGGGAAAAGAGGGGAGCCCTCGTGCATTTGTTCAAGAGCAGAGAGGACCAAGGGGTCTGAGGGAGTAGAGAGGGAGATCTTGTTGTGCAGGTAAAAAGGGTGGGGGGAAGAAGGGTGGTGTCGGTGTTGTCAGCAGAGATATCGGGGGCAGAGGAATGGGAGAGGGCGTCAGCGGGACCCATCACAGACCCCAGCTGGACAGAGAAACGAAGGTCGAAATCTTGGAGGAATAACATCCAGTGAGCCTGTCGCCAGGAAAGATGGTGAGGCTGTTTAAAGTATGCCAAGTTCTTATGATTGGTATAGATCGTAACCAGCAATCCGGTTCCCTGCAAGTAATGTTTCCATTCTGCAAGAGCATGGATGACCGCGAGGAGTTCACGATCGTAGATGTCGTAGTTTCGTTCTGCCAGGGAAAGTGTTTGGGAGAGATAGGCACAGGGGTGGAGGTCACCATTGGTATCCCGCTGCATGAGGACGCTCCCCATGGCTAGAAGAGAGGCATCTGTCATCACAAAGAAGAGGGCTGTCAGGTCAGGAAGAAGGAGAACTGGCGCAGTTGTAAAGAGATGTTTGAGAGTGTCAAAGGCCTATTGACATTGTGGCGTCCAATTCCAGGGATGGGCGACCCAGGTGAGAGAATAGAGTGGGGCGGTGAGATGGGAAAAGCTAGGGATAAACTTTCGATAAAAATTGCAAAATCCTAGGAATGAGCGAATTCCCTTGATTGTTGATGGGGGGGTCCAGCCCGTGATGGTGGAGAGTTTGACTGGCTCCATTCCAACAGAGTTGTGGGTGATGATTAACCCAAGATATTCAACTGAGGAGGCGTCAAACGTGCATTTAGATAGTTTGAGGAAAAGAGAGAGTTCCCTTAAACGATCAAGGACAAGTTATGTACATAGATGGTGGATCACCAACTCTGTTGAGTGGATTAGGATATCCTCCATGTAGATGACTAGCCACCCTTGGGCCAAGTAATCGTGGAAGAGATGGTTCATCAGGGCTTGAAAGGTGGCGGGAGAGTTGCATAATCTAAAGAACATGATGGTCAGTTCAAACAAACCAAAGGGTGTGATAAAGGCAGCCTTCCACCGATCTTCCAGTTTGATGAGGACATTGTTATACCCCCATCGGATATCCATTTTGGTAAACACATATGATCCATGAAGCTTATCAATGAGTTCTGGAATGAGGGGGAGAGGATAGGCATTCTTGACCATATGCTCGTTCAAATAGCGGTAATCTTGGCATGGTCATAAATCTCCAGTCTTCTTTGGGACGAAGAAGAAAGGAGAGGCTTGGGGTGATATCGAAGGGGTTATTCAACCGGTTTGGAGATTTTCATCAAGGAACTTCCTACAGGCAACCATCTCTTGAGGGTTAAGTTGGTAGGTCTTGGCCACCCGTGGAGAGAAGTCTGGGGTGAGGGTGATGGCATGGTCAAATAGGCGAGATGGGGGTAAAGTTCCTTCCATGGGTTCGCCAAAGACATCATGGTAGTCGGCTATAAATGAGGGGAGAGTTTGTTCTACTTTCTCACTCCTCTGGGCGAGATCTGTCGCAATGGTGGTTTTAGCGATGGTTACCTCCTTCTTCCATTGCTCTCTTCGAGCAAGTCTTCAAGCAATCTTAGGGTTGGGAGAGGTGGAGAGGAAGTGGAGCGTGAGAGGGGATTTGTTGGTTTCATCTTCGGGTGGAGAGGGTGGTAAGTGAATTGTGTTCATTGTCCAATCAATGGTTGGGCTCATCCGGTGCAACCAAGGGAAACTGAGGATAATCTGTTCTTTCCCCAGGTTCATAACTAAAAGTTCATCTGTCCAGGAGATGTCCTGGAATGTAAGCAGGATCTGGGCTTTCCATCGGATGGAACCTCCTCCATTCCAACTTCCGTCTATATTGTTGACTTGGAGAGGAGGGAGAAGGGGTAGGAGGGGAAGATTTAATCATCGTGCATAGTTCTTATCAATGAAATTTCCAGAAGCCCCACTATCCACAAGGGCAAGGAGGTTGACTTTCTTCATAGCAGCAGACAGAGAGAGAGGGATTCGCATGGCATTCTCATCAGTCTGGCTAGAGTACATGGCTGCTACGTTTGAGATAGGAGGGGAAGGCGTCAACTGGTCTTTCCTCCTGTTTAAAAACCCTGGACTGTAAGTCTTGCTATATCCATAGCTTGGGGATCTGCTTGTTCCCCTTCATAAAGGCTTTCAAGTTGGCCCAAATGATCATTGGAGTGTTACCCTTCTCAACAAGGGATGCGACATATGCTGTTAATTCTGCAGCAGCTGTCTGCTCGATAGACTGTTGTGGTTCCTCTAGTGGGTTGCTAGAAGATACCATTCTTATGCTAGATGGTGTCTGCATCGGGAGATGTGGTAAGGGGCAATGAGGGAAGGTTCGAGGGGAAGGGGGGAAGGATCTGGTGGGAGTGGGACAGAATGGGGGGCAGGTAGAGGGCAAATTCTTCGTCTCCCCGCAATGCTTTCCTGTCCAACACCCAACTTTGTAGCACAGGAAGCAGCGATTTTCCCTGATGTGTTTGGCGCAATTGGCAGGGGAGAGGGTGATGGCATCCACTTCCATCACATTAGGGTCCCTTTGATGGGCTGCAAGAGTCCCTCCTCGATGGAGATTGGCAATATGCTGCTGTTGTGCATGGAATTTGGTGGCATCGGTGACCCACCCAGTGAGAGTATCGGGGATGGTGGCAGACGAAAGGATCATCTGTGAAAGACAAGGATCTAGTCCTTGGGCGAAGGTGTCGATAAGAGTATTCTGGTCAGTCACTCCTGACCATGCAGCATGTAGTTGAAAGTTGGCAATGTAATTCTGGAAACCATCCTTCTCTCGGATGTTCTGTATAGTATCCTGCATTTTTCTTTGGGCCATATCTTTGTAGTTGAAAGGATAAAATGTCTTTCAGAAATCATCCATCATGATGTCATATGTCTTCTGCCTGGCAGGGAATGCTGCATTGCCCAACTGGCAATACCATTTTTCTGCGAAGGCCTGTCCTCAGCCTTTGGTCATCTTGCTTAATGCTACTAGCATTTTCTTTCCGTTTGTGTTGTAGATGTCCAGGTTCAGAGTAAAGAAGGCTGTCATAGCCATTCCCCAATGCGGTGCATCCTGTGAGTCACTGGAGAAGTCACTAGGTAAACTAGCCTTCAATTCAATAGGACGTGTGGGGGCTCCGAGAGCTTCTAGGGCTTCTTCCATAGTGGGTGGTGGGGGAAGGGGAAGGGGTGGTGGTGGTGCAAGAGGGGTTAAGTCAAGGGGGGAGATCTCTTCCATGAGGAGAGGGATATCCTTGTAGATTGGGGATGGCGAAAGGTAAGGGGAGGAGTGAGAGTGGGTAGCAGAACTGTCATCATCGCTACTCAACGAAGGGGGTCAGAATGTGGGTGGAATGCTAGCATTTGATAACTTCCAGCTAGGAAGAAGCTAGTTCTTTTGTTACGCTTTGAGTACCTTACGACCTAAGTCGAAAGATACTACTCAAGGCTTTGAGACAAAGAGTCGCTTAGCGATGAGGACAAGTCTAGCAACTATATGGTATTGTGTAGAACTAGCTTACTACTACTAGTACATGGCACGAAGTATTTATACTACTCCCAGTGGTGCACAGACCACCCTGACTAAGTGCTATCATAACGATCTATGGGGCTATGATTAGGATCAGCTGGGGTTTGGGGAAGATAGTAATTGGTTGGGGATCTGGTAAGGAACACAAGGCAGGATAATGATCACTGCCTAGAAGAGAAATGGCATCCATCGATAGAAGAGATCTGATCATGATAAGAATGATAAGAGCGACCATAGGGAGCAGTGAGGAAAAAATGAGAAAAACATAACACGAAGGGACCCAAACATGATGGACATGGATGCCATTACCCTTTCTCCAACCAACCGTGCAAAGCACATTAAGGAAAATTGATGCTTCATTTGTCACAAGGTCGGTTATTGGACAGGAAAACATCGAGAAGAGATGAGGAATTCTACTCCCTTCTGTCTTCTGTTTCGCTCTGCCTCAGGAGGACCCCTTTCCCCTCACCCCCATCCCTTTCCCACTCAACCAACCTTCTCTCGCCCCTTACCTCATCCCCTGGTCCAGACACAATCGAATATATGAATGGTGGCCACTGATCTAACGGAATACATCTCTTCTCTTATTGAAAAAGGGAATACTCTAGTAAATATCTGAACAGCCTTGAAGGCTATGTATGAAGGAGAACAAGAGGATCCCCAGGTGATGGATATAGCCCAGGTAATGGTTCAGGGTTTTTAAAGAGGAGGAAAGATCAGTTGATGTCTTCCCCTCCTATTCTGGAAGTAGCAGCAATGTACACTAGCTTGAGTGAAGAGAATGCTATGCAAATTCCCCTTTCCCTCTCTGCTGCTACAGAAAAAATTGACCTCCTTGCCCTGGTGGACAGTGGCACCTCAGGAAACTTCATCGATGAACAATATGCTTGACAACTTCATCTCCCCTTCTTACCACTTCTTCCTCGCCTTCAAGTCAACAATGTAGGTGGAACTAAGAATGGAGAGGGGAGCATTTGTTGGAAAGCTTGAATCCATTTGATGTTCCAAGATGTCACCTGGACAGAAGAACTCCTCATAACAAATATAGGAAAGGAACGAATTATCCTGGGATTCCCCTGGTTGCAGTGAATGAATCCTGTCATTGACTAGGGAACAAATACAATTCATCTCCCATCCAGGGTTTTGGACGAAACCAATGATCCCCCTCTGACACTTCAATTTCTCTCCGCTTCTCCTAATGCTAAGATTACTTGTCAACTCGCTCGTCAAGAGCAACTAAAGAAGAAGAGGGACGAGGCTATCACCAAAACTACCATTGCAACAGATCTTGCTCAGAAAAGTGACAAGGCAGAACAAACCTTCCCTCCATTTATAGCAGAATATCATGACGTCTTTTCTGAACCAACAGAAGGGACTCTACCTCCATCTTGCCCATTTGACCATTCTATAACCCTTTCCTCTGACTTTATTCCACAAGTAGTGAAGACCTATCAACTCAACCTCCATGAGATGACTGCGTGTTGAACATTCCTAGATGAAAACCTCTGCACAGGTTGTATAACCCCCTCGAAATCGCCACAAGCATCCTCTTTCTTCTTTGTCTCCAAGAAAACTAGCAATTTATGGCCATGTCAAGATTATCGATACCTAAATGAACATATGATCAAGAATGCTTATCCCCTTCCCCTTATCCCCGATCTCATCGACAAGCTTCATGGGTCACGAATTTTCACAAAAATGGACATTTGATGGGGGTATAACAACATGCTAATCAAACCCAAAGATCGATGGAAGGCTGCCTTTATCACTCCCTTTGGTCTATTCGAACTGACCATCATGTTCTTTTGCCTTTGTAACTCCCCCACCACCTTCCAAGCCTTAATGAATCACCTCTTCCGTGACTATTTGGCACAAGGATGGCTTGTCATTTACATGGATGACATCCTTGTCCATTCCACTGAGCTAGAGATCCATCACCTTCACACCTGTCTTGTTCTTGATCAATCACGAGAGCATTCCCTCTTCCTCAAACTGTCGAAGTGTACCTTCAATGCCCTATCGGTTGAATATCTGGGGTTGGTCATTACACATAACTTGGTGGGTATGGACCTGGTTAAAGTCTCTGCCATCACGGACTGGCCCCCTCCAACAACAGTGAAGGGAATCCACTCATTCCTTAGGTTTTGCAATTTTTATCGAAAGTTTATTCCCAGTTTTTCTCATCTCGCTGCTCCCCTCTACTCTCTCACTCACATCTCCCATCCCTGGGTTTGGATGTCGCAATGTCAACATGCTTTCGACACTCTCAAGCATCTCTTCACCACTTCCTCTGTCCTTCTCCTCTCTGATCTCACTGCTCCCTTCTTCGTCATGACCAACACTTCCCTCCTCACCACCGGAGGAGTTCTTATGCAGAAGGATGTTAATGGAGACCTCCACCCCTGCACCTATCTCTCCCACACACTCTCCCCTGCTGAGCGAAATTGATATGAAGTCCCCACTATACTGAGTAGCAGACGGGTCCCTTGGCAAGTAGGAGTTGAGGGATCCTTACACTGGCCTGGAGCAAAATCCAGTAAATGCCTAAGGGTTACTGGGACTTCGATGAAATCCTGAAGTGAACAAGACTGGGGTTACCAGTTGAGTTCCTGGGGTTTATATATTAATGGTATCTACACACAGACCAAGCTATGCTAGATTAATTAAGATTCTGGTAAACGATGAGTAAGTAATGCTACTGGCTACTGGTACAGAGTACAAGATGAGAAACTAATGCTATTGGTACTTTAAGATGGAGAACTGCAGAATGAAATAGAAATAAGGGATGACATGTCATCCTGAGTCAGAAGTCTGAAGATGGAAAGAGAAAATACTCAGGAGTCATACTCATCATGCTGAGAGAATATGGCCATTGGCTATTCTCTTAATATCCTGCTACAGAGGCGCATAGGTGCTGTCCTATTGGTTGGCTGATATGACACATTGGTAATCCAGGTACTGGAGAGACTAATGCGATAGGCTAAGCACTAATGGAGTACCGTGGACTCTCACAGAGTTGAGGGTATGGATATAACTGGTAAGCGGTAATGGGTAAAGGGTTCGGAATCCTGTCAAGGGATGACGACCATTGGCTCAGAGCTTCTAGTCATTAGTGATCAGAGGATGAGCAAGTATTGCCATAGGCTTGGAATCTATGGCCTTGGCTATGCGAGCGACTAATGCTATAGGCTAGAATGCCATAGAATAAACAGAATCAGATGATGTCATAGATATGTCATTGGATCTAGACTCGGCAGCAAATGATGTCATAGCTGACATGTGGGTTCTGGACTCAGCCAGATGATGACATGATCGTGCTGATGACATCCCAGGTCTGGATTGATTATCTAATGAGATCAGGTGACTGGTCACATGACAGGCTTAGTCACTAGACTGAGGGATTCGAAGTAAAGGGTATTGGGACTAAGACCTAGTGGTGGTCACTATGGCTTGATGCTAGTCAGAGGCTAGTCCTGGTGACTAGTGGAAAGAAAAGGTGAAAAATGCATAGAAAATGCCCATTTTCATAACAGAAATTATGACATCTATGATTGAGAACTTCTCGCTGTGATACATGCCCTTGAGGAATGGAAACATTATCTTTGTGGGATGGGTCTCCCAGTCACGATATATATGGATCACAAGAACCTCTTCTACTTCAAACAACCTCATCACCTCTCTCATTGTCAGGCTCAATGAATGTTGTTCCTGCAGGACTTTGATCTCCGTTTTTCCATTCAACCAGGGTTGGCAATAGGCCCAGCCAATACCCTTTCTTGCTCTTCCTCCTCTGATGTCTTGGCTGACAATGTGGATGTCACCCTCCTCCCCTCCAATCTCTTCATCAATCTTATCAATGTTGCTCTCTAGGATAAAATCTCTCTCTCTACCCCTTCTGACTCTCTCATCCTCTCCACCCTTGAACGCATGTGTGAGGGATCTCCACTTTTCCCTTGTTCTTCTTTTCTTGATTGGGCCTTTCATGATGGTCTCCTCTACTATTGCTCTCGCCTTTACATCCCTCCTTCTTCCTATCTCTCTCTTGTCTCCTCCATCCATTCTTCTCTGGCCAGTGGCCATGGAGGTCAATTCTGTACTCTTGCCCTTCTTCAGCATGATTATTGGTAGCCTGGCATGATGACCTTTGTCCGTGCCTTTGTCTCTGGCTGTCCTCTTTGTCAATTGTCCAAGCCACTCACCTCTCCAGTCCTCTCTCCTCTTTCTCCTCTCTCCTCCTCCATGACCCGCCCTTTCCAGCAACTCTCTGTTGACCTCATCACTGGCCTTCCCCCTGTCGGCCCCCTCAATGCTGTCCTAGTTGTGGTCAACCATGGGCTTACTAAAGGGGTGATTTTCCTCCCTTGCTCTAAATTGATCAATGCTGCAGGAGTCGCTACCCTCTTTTTCCATCATATCTTCCCCCACTTCAGCCTTCATGACTGACTCATATCTGATCGAGGCCCACAATTCACCTCAGCCTTTACTCAAGAATTGGCCTGACTACTCCAATATGATGTGACACTCTCTTCTGCTTATCACCCTCAGACTGACGATGAAACTGAACACATAAATCAAGAACTAGAAACATACTTGCGCCTCTTCTGCAGTAACGAACCAACTACCTGTTATGCTTCGAGTACCTTTAGGACAAAGTCAAAAAGATACTACTCAAGGCTTTGAGGATGAAGTCTCTTAGCAATGAGGACAAGGCTAGAATGACGTAGGATTGCATAGAACTAGCTTAAGGATACTAGTACATGCACTAAGGTATTTATACTACTCTCCATGGTGCACAGACCATCCTGACTAAGTGTTATCTATGGTAATCAGTGGGGTGATAACTATCCATTGGGGAATGGATAACGATCTACTGGGGAATGGGGAGATAGTAATTGGCTGGGGATGGGGTAGGGATACGAGGCAAGATAAGTGATCTACCTAGAAAAGGAATAGCATCCATTGAATAGAAAAGGAAACATACAGGTGACTAGAGGGAACGAAGATGAAAGAAGAAAAATTGTAACAGAAGGTCTGCCTTTAGATGTAAGCCACCTGGCTTACATTTAATACTTAGTGGCCCAATCCTCGTCATGTTCATCATGCTCCTCAGCCAGAATGGGGGTTGGGTTATATAACTCATCGTCGATCGTCTCACCTCAGCGATAGCATTCCACGGCAGGACAGGGGTCACCCCAATGAGTGTCGATGCATTCAATGCATTGTGGAGTGGGGCAAGGGTTTTCCCCATAGACTCGGTGATAGAAAGAGTAGAGGGTACTGCAGAGGGCAGTTCCATGGGAAAGGTGGCAGATGGGGCATGTGGCACTAGGGCAATTGGGGAGAGAGTGGCCCAGTGCCCGATGGGTACAACTGGGGTAGACATAATTTTGACAATGGATACTGAGGTGGGAGTCATACTCCCCGCACCATCCACAGAAGGAATTCCATCCATCAACAGGGGGGTTAAGAGGGAGGAATGGAGGGCCGTCTTGGTCATGTTCCACAGGCACAGAGGGGATGATGGATGCCAGGCAACAAATGACAGAAGACAGGAGACTGAAGGACAGCACAGTACAATGTTGTCAATGACAGGGAAGGGAGTTGGATGAGGAGGGATGGCGAGGGGATGGGGATGGTGTTTCTTCGGGAATGGGGAGAAGACTAGGAGGAGAGTCATTCAGTGAAGTAGGTGGAGTGGACGGTGAGAGCATTGGAGAGAGAGCAGGTCAGTATAGTGGAGGGGGACTGGGAGCAGCAGAGCAAGGGGAGGTATGCAGATCGCTTCCACCAGCGAGGTAGATAGTTAAAGCGTGCAGGTGGAGAGTTCTAATAAGAGATAGCATGATCTGGGAGATGGATTCATAAGGTAAAGTGTCTATCATGTCACCTAGGCAAAGATGATAAGGCAGGTCCAAGGTTTGGATCCATGCTTGTGTGATACAAATGCTGTCTTTGGCAGTGAGGACAAAGGGATGATCATGGGGGGTGGCAGCATTTAGCAATAGACAAAGAGTGGAGTATGTGAGATAAAGTATACATCCCTCAATAAGGGCTTTGCTAGCGAGCAGGTGGTTGGTGATCTCTATGAGGAGAGGGGCATTCTGTAGGACTGTGGCATAAAGAAGATGGTGGGGGAAACGGGGGAGGTGGTTGGTATGAATGGGGAAGTCGTCGAAGATGGGGAGAGTAGTTGAGGAGTCAGATTCATCAAAGTTGTTGCAAATGGTGGGCATGATTGGGAGTGAAGGTTGGCAAAATCAGAGAGAGTGCCTTCGCTTATAAGCAAGAAGGGTGGTCTGTGCTCTGGACAAGTTCTTTTCTGGTTCCCATGTATTCTCTGTGTGTGAATATCTCTTCCACTTGATTAGGTATCTTCGTTGGTTTTTTTCTCCTTTGTACTGTAGGATATGCTCTATCTCCCATTGCTCTTCTTTGTCAATAATCTCCACTGGAGGTTGAAGTGTCAGGGTTCCAAACTCAGGAGTAGTGTGGAAGGTAGAAAGAAGAGAAGCATGGAAGACATCGTGGATCTTCCATGTCAGGGGAAGTTTCAGCCGATATGCCACAGGGGAGATTACTTGAGTGATGACAAAGGGGCCTTCTCGTAGCAGGTTTAATTTTTTCCAGGGTGTACTTTGGTAGAGATTAGTGGCTTTCAACCACACCTTATCTCCCACTTTCCATGGACAGAACTTGCTGCAGAGTCTGGCCCTCATCATTTGTCATGATAACTCATGTGCCATGGATGCTTCTTGTTGTGCCTTATCCATTGTATTTAGTCGGTCAGTCAAGGCAGGGAGGAACATCTTTCTGAGAGTTGGGTATGCTTGTGGTTCATAGCCCAAGAGAAGAGAAAAGGGGGAACACTTGGTAGAAGAATGGACAGAGGAGTTATGGTGGAACTGAGTGAAGGGAAGGAAGTCTGGCCAAGTAGTAGGTTCATTGCTGTAGAAGAGGCGTAAATACATTTCCAGTTCTTGGTTGATGTGTTCAGTTTCACCATCAGTCTGAGGGTGGTAAGCAGAGGATAGTGCAATGTCATATTGGAGTAAGCAGGCCAATTCCCGAGCAAAGGCTGAGGTGAATTGTGGACCTCAGTCGGATATAAGTCGATCATGAAGGCC
>JBBPKO010000866.1:0-11381 GCA_038089295.1 Xerocomus amazonicus
TCATCTTTGGCATGCAAACTTGTGGACTTGTTGGCTATGTGGATGCAGATGGTGCTTCACAAGAACACTGTCATACTATCACAGGATTTGTATTCTTAGTTGATAGAGGAGAAATTTTTTAGAGCTTAAAGAAACAAGAACTCATCACTGTTACGTTTTTCTTTAGTGTTACACTGGTTGCTCATAGCCGGCACACTATACCGCCTAACATTCATCGTCTACGCCCTATCCTTCATCTGCTCTACCCCACTGAATGTCGCTTATACCATCCTGGCCGTACCTTTCCTCCGCATTGCAGTCCTTACAGCAGGACCCCTATGCACTACCCCTATCTTGTACCTCGTGTTACGAATCCTGGACCGGTAAGCCCTTGCCCCGCATCCATTTGTAGTATTACCCTTTGCCCCGGCTATACCTTTTTCCTATTCCGCCACGGGCTGTTCCTCTTCTACTCCACTACACTTCTCTTCTGCGCAGCACGCTTCTTCGTGCTTCTCTGCTGTGCAGCTTCACTTCCATTCTTCTGCAGCATGCTCCATACTCTGCCACTCCACATGGCTGCTTCTCTTCCTCTTCTACGGATGCCCATTCCCGTACAACCCTTGACCCAGGGTATGGTCTCTTACCATATACATACATACATAGCATGGTCTGTGCACCATGACCAGTAGTATAAGTACGTATGTACTCTAGAGGAATGTCCCCCATCTGTATTCTCACAGCTACAGGGCTAGGCTTAGGCACCTAGCTTAATACTACTATCTCTTTACTGTTCCCTTGGATACCGTCGACTCCGACCTTCATCCCGGAACGTCCCTTAGAGATCCCCTCCAGAATACACCAATAGAAGGTCTCTGGACACCGGGATATAGCTAAGTCATATCAAGACGCTTCATCATTGACGTCTTTCCATTCAAGAGAGGTAGACTCGTAACAAAAGAATACAGATCATCATCCGTACTGTGCTATCAAGCCTGTACCACCCACAGCTCACCCTCCACCATGTCACAACGCCCAACCCTCCCCACGCATTCATCACAAGGGCCATACACCCCTGGGACAGGAAGTCCCCGACCATCTCTCTATGACCGATCATGGTCAGTAACCTCATCTCCACGACCTTCGTCTGGTTCAACAACTCCAGGGACCTGTTGGATACCCCAAAGAGAAACAGGAACTCCACGGGAAGAACCTCCCACCTTACCATCTCCTCAAGAAGTGAGTCCAGCTCGCCTAACGACTTCTGCTCTGGAACGAGCCTACCAAAGAATGCAGCAGGCACAGCTAGCACATGCTGCTGAAATCCCCGAATTGGCTGCAATAGAACCATCATATGCAAGAATGCCAACAACTCCAGGAGTATCGGAATTATATAGTGTCACATCTGGAAGGTATACTGCTCCTTCCAACTTTGAACTACTGCCTCCATCCCTTCCTTCTCCATTCCAACCATCACAAGAGCTTCCAGAGACACCGGACTCCCCAATGTTTCTTTTGACAAGAGAGCCGACAGAAGCATCGGATTCCTCTTCCTCTAGTTCATCTTCAGACGATGAACTCACGCCATTACCATCTCCCATGGAAGAAGGGAGACCGGAATCTCCTATCTGTCACCTCAGAACTGACAACAATAATGACGAAGAATTAACAGCAGCTCTCCCCCATGACTTCTCCGGTCTGTCTGCCGATGCAACAATTTGGCCTGCCCAGATGGATGGCCACTTCTCCCTCAACAAAGGATTGTATAATGATGCGGCAAAAGGACTTGTCTTCCTCAACAAAATGACAAGAGGACAAGGCCTGGCTTTTGCTGAACGTTGGTACCAAATCATCCAAAACAAAGGAAATGAGTATAAAGGTCGTCTATACCAGGCCATTAAAGACAACTTCAAAAGAATGTTTTTCCCATTCAACGCCAGAGAGGAAGTGTTACGCTTGGTCCAGGTAGGAACGAGCATAGCCCTTGAAAGAGGGTTCTGAATCTAGGCCTTCGAGCAGAAGGTATCGTTGCCTCGCAAGCCAGAGGTCTTGGATCTTGTATCGGTGAAGTAGAACATCCAAGAGGCTCACAGAGTGAACGTTGGAGAAACCAGTGGATCTATTGACGACTAGGTCGCAAGATACAAGGGAGAAACTACTTGGGGAATCCATGTACTCGGTCGCTAGTCTAAATAGGTATTCTGTTGGTGCACGGACCAAGCTGTGTCCTACTGTGGAATGACTCATAGTGAGTCATGTCGAGTCATAGCTATCGTATCGTGGCAACCATCAAGGAAGGGAAGAAAAGGGGACACGAGGCAAAAGAATAGCTAGTGCCTAGAACGGAGATAGCGTCCGGGTCGTGAGATAAACAGGCAAGATCATGGAAAGGTTATCATACGGTTGAGAAAGGGAATATCGGGGAAAGATAAACGAGTATCAGGGTAAGAAAGAAGAAAACGTAACATTACCCCCTTAGTACGGTGAAAATCACTGTATTTTCAAAAGAACTCTCGAAGAGAGGAGAAGACTGGAGAACCGGTGAGGTTCCCATATCCTACATTGTCAATAGGGTCATCGTAATCAGTGGAGTCGGTAGTGGGGGGAGTTACATAGTCAATGAACGACATGTTCACCATGGTAGGAGGAAGGGTGGAGACGGTGGATAAGGTAGAAGATCTGATTAACGTGGATCCTTCGGCTTCCCAGGCCAGGGTTCCCCATCCCGCGTCGGCTTGGTCGAAAGGCGAGGGGCTAGGCTCTTGGTTCAATGCAGTCATTTGTTCGTTGAACCTCTCGTTAAACTGGGATATCTGTTCTCTCATCCGTTTGGTAGAGGCCGAGATAAGGGCCGTGGTCTCGTTCATCAAAGAGATCAATCGGTCTGCTGTCTCGTTGGTCCATCGCGCAGGCGTCAGGTAGTAAGACCTCGTAGAGGAGGGTGTATTGGTGCGGATGCGTTGGCTATGACGAGATGAAGACGAGGAGGAGGAGAATGTTCGGGGTGGTGACCGTTGAGTAGCTGGACAGAAGGATGGCAGATGTCCTGGAGAATACTGTTGGCAATGAGGACACTCGTAGAGTTGGCAATCTCGCTTCAGATGTCCAAGACGGCGATAAAAGAAGCAGGCTCGGTGATACTGCGGATGGCTAGGAGGTAAGACCGGTCCTTCTTGTGTCCTAAGCCGTTCTGCGATTCTTGCCCGTTCGATCTGATTCATTACTCGTTGGAAAGCCTCTTCCTCTCTCGGGGTAAGAGGGGCTGACGTCGCGGATGGGGTGGATACGGTTGTTTGGAGATTCGGTTCTGTAGGGGGAGGGATAGGAATAGCTGGAGGGGAGATGGATCGTTGGGAATGATCAGGGTTGCGAAGTGCTCTGGCCCTTCGTTCCAGCGCAAAGTCTACGCTATCTATAAGCTCGGTCATCTGTAATTGATGCAATACAGTGAGTAAATGCTGTTGCAGAACGGTGAGTCGGAGTGCTAGGGTGGAAAATGCCCGAGGGATATCCTGGGCGGGAAGTGGATCTGTTTCATAGATATGGGTAATCACTAGTAGGGCTGCGTTCTGGTTGTAAGCCTTGAGCATCCGTCCTAGAGGAGAGTCTTCATCTAGTGTTTCATCTAAGGCGATGGTCAAACGAGAGTCTTCTAGACGGTCTTGGAGGTAGGTAAGGGTTTCGTTGTCGAAGGGAACTAAGAGGTTGGCGTAAGATGAGCGGGTGACGATGGAAAAGTCATAGGGGAGCGAAGTGGTGTTTGCGGAGGAAGACATAGTTATCGTTGGTAGGTTTTGGTCTGGGAAGGGAACGTCTTGGGATGGGCCTTTTTATAAGATTCCAAAACCTTCTTGGCATTTTTTAAGTTCCGCTCTGGTTCCCATGAGTCATCTTCCGGCAGGTAACCCTTCCACCTGATCAAGAAGGTACAGTTTTTGGGCAGACCTCGATGCTTTAATATCCGCTCTATTTCAAATTGTTCTTCGGATGCTACTAGATCCGGAGGGGGTCTTGGAAAGTTCTCCCCATGGACATCGTTTTCGCGATAAGGGGAGAGGAGTGAGGCATGGAATACCGGATGTATTTTCCATGTTTGTGGGAGTCTGAGTCTGTAAGATAATGGAGAGTAGACTTGCGTGATCACGAAGGGTCCTTCTCTTTTCGGTGCGAATTTCGGGTTCTGAACGGAATGTCTTAGGTTCCGTGCTTCTAACCACACCTTATCCCCTTTTTGGAAGGGAGTAAAGTTCTTGGTGGTTCAAGATTTCATAACTTGTTGCGCTAACTCGTGTGCTGCGAGAGCTTCATTTCTAGCAAACGTGAGGAGTCGAAGGCGTTCTTCTACTGCAGAGAGATCGGTTTCGGCTAGGATGGAGGGGAGAGAGTGGGGTTCATAGCCCATCATCAGGAAGAATGGGGATTTGTTTGTTACAGAATGAGGGCAGTGATTGTGTGCGAATTCTGCGAACGTGATGTTCTCCACCCATGAGGTGGGGTTGCTTCTGCAGTAGATCCGCAAGTACGTTTCTACTTCTTGGTTCACACGTTCAGTTTCTCCATCGGTCTGGGGGTGGTAGGCGGTTGAGAGGGATAGGTCATATCCGAGGATGCGACCAAGTTCTTTTGCGAAGGAGGAGGCAAATTATGGTCCTCTATCTGAGATGATTTTATCGTATAAGCCGAATCGTGAGTATACCTTTTTGAAAAATAAGGCAGCGATATTTTCGGCGGTGGCAGTTTTCTTGGTAGGGCAAAGAATCACCCCCTTAGTAAGGCCATGGTTGACCACGACCAAGAGGGAATCAAAACCGTCAGAGACAGGTAAGTCAGTAATGAGATCACAAGAAAGTTGTTGGAAGGGGCGAGAGGCAGAAGAGGGGATAGGGAGGAGAGGAGGAATGGTAGGATGAGTATTCGCTTTGTTCTGCTGACAAAGAGCACATCTGTCGACATAATTGCAGACGAAGACCGCAAGGCCCGGCCACCAGAATTCTGAGGCAACCATCTGTCGGGTTTTCAGAACGCCCGGATGGCCCGCCGTGGGGTGATCATGAGAGCGCGCAACTACGGCTCGTCGAAGAGAGAGATCGTTAGGGACATAAACATGGCCCTGGTAAGTGAGAACTCCGGCGTTGTAACGCCAATCGGAAAGGCGGGAGCAGAAATGGGTAGGTACTTCTCCTGCTAGGGCGTGAAGGGAGTCAAGAACTAGTGGGTCGGAAGTAGAGGAGAGAGCGATCTTCTGAGTTAACTCCGCATCAATGAGGGAGACGAAGAGATCGGGAGGGAGGAGGGTAATGTCTTCATTGTCTAAAGGCTCATCCAGGAGGTGATCAGGGCGGCGTGATAGGGCGTCTAGTACAGTCAGGGTGCGTCCAGCGACATGGGTAAGACGGAGGTCGTAGTCGACAAGGTCAAGTAACCAGCGAGCCTGTCTCCGGTTCAGTTTCTGTGGCTGGCGGAAGTAAGTCAGATTCTTATGGTCAGTAAAGACCTGGACTGGATGGGGGGATCCATGAAGGAAGTGTTTCCAGGTGGAGAGAGCGCGGATGATGGCAAGAAGTTCGCGATCATATACGTCGTAATTTCGTTCTGCAGGGGAGAACATCTGGGACAAATAGCCGCAAGGGTGCCACGCACTGTTGACATCTGTCTGAAGTAATACACCTCCGGAGGCGTAGAGGGAAGCGTCGGTGGCAACGGCGAAGGGTTTCGTATAGTCCGGTAATTGGAGTACTGGTTGTGTTTGAAACATGTGTTTCAATTGGTCGAACGCAGTCTGATGTTGTGTGTTCCATTCCCAGGGTTGAGATTTCTTGGTAAGATCTAGGAGAGGTCTGGCCGTGTCGGAGAAGTGGGGAAGAAATTGGCAGTAAAAGTTTGCAAACCCTAGGAAGGATCTGACATCTCTGACTCGTTTTGGTGTTGGCCAATTGTGAATGCCTGCCAACTTTACCGGATCCATGGCTAACTTGCCATTTTTGATAATCATTCTGAGGTAGTCGACCTCTGGAACGTTAAACTTGCACTTTTCTAACTTGAGGTACAAGTCAAGTTCCTTCATTCGTTGAAGAACTTGTTTAGTTCGCTGTTCGTGTTCCTCTGGGTTGGTAGAGAAGATGAGGAGGTCGTCCATATAGATAATCAACCACCCTTCTGCGATCATATCGCGAAAAGAGTCATTCATGAATCGTTGGAAGGTGGCGGGAGAGTTAGATAGTCCAAAGAACATGACTGTAGGTTCAAAAAGGCCATGGTGGGTGATAAAGGCGGCCTTCCATTGGTCGCCATCTTTGATTTGGACGTTGTTATATCCCCAGCGAATGTCGAATTTCGTGAAGTGAGATGCTCCCTTGAGTTTGGAAATAAGATCTGAGATTAAGGGAAGGGGGTATGCATCTTGGATGGTATGTTCATTGATGTATCTATAGTCCTGGCATGGTCTGAGTCCTCCGTCCTTCTTTTTCACGAAGAAGAACGGAGAAGCCTGGGGGGATTTTGACGGACGAATCTTTCCAGTTTTGAGGTGTTCGTCAATGAAGTCGTCTATGGCCCTCTTTTCGTCGGGGGATAAAGGGTAGATCTTCGATATCTTGAGAATGAAGGTCTCTTTCATATTTAACGCGTGGTCATATGGTCTAGAGGGTGGTATGTGTTCGGTGGCCTCTTTTGAAAATATGGAGGTGAACTCTTCATATTCTTTAGGTAGGACAGCTTTCGGCTTTGTTTTCTCAGCGGCTATGGCTAGCTCAGTTGACTGGGTGAGTCGGGCTACGATCCGTGAGATTTTCGGGTTGATGACCATTCGCCCTTGCATTCTATGGAGGGTTGAAATGGTATAAAAGTCTAGCTGTCGATCTACCAGTTCTTCTGGGGTGTCGTTTTCGAGATAACGATTGAGCCCTTCAACTTCAATATTGTCAAGGACTATGTGTTTCGGGGGGGGTTCTTTCGTAGTTCTTCCTTTGGACAGATAGGAGGCTCTGGTTCTGACGTGTTCGAGGTAAAGATCAAGGGATTTATCCAAGGATTCATCTAGGGTAATGGTTCCCTTCTTCCAGTCGATGATTGGATTAGTTGCTTCCAACCAAGGGGCTCCTAGGATGACGTTTTCTTTGCCACAATTCATGACATAGAGTTTGCTTTTTTGCATCTGTTCACCAATCTTCATGTAGAGAGTGGTGGAGAAGTGAACTGTCGTGTTAAGAGATTGATCTGCATTTCAAGCCACAATGGGACAGGATAGTCTTTTGAAGGGTAATTGGTGCTTCTTGGCAAAGTGGTGGTCGATGCAGGAAATCTCTGCTCCAGAGTCTATGAGAGCGGCAGTGTCGATGGTTTTCAAAGTACCAGTAGTAGCAACTAATTGAATTGGGAGTCTGAGCGACTTGGAACGTCGCTGTGCTACAAATACAGGGGAGCAGGTTACTTTGGAAGAGGAGGGTGCTGACGTCGATCCAGTCCTCCTGTTTAAAAATCCTTTGGTCTGAAGAGGCGGGTGGATAGCTTTCCTACTACCTCTTCTTCAGCATCGTGGAACTCTTCTTCGTCCGGTTTCCCTTTTTCCGCCTCTACTTTTCGTATATCCTTCCATTCTGCCTGTTTCTTGTTGCTGGGACAGTTCCTCGACACATGGCCTTGTTGGTGACAATTAAAACAAAGACTCTGTCGTTTATGCGTTTCGACTTGTTCGGCGGTGAGCCGGTCCACATCCATTGCGTTTGGATCGTGGAAGGAAGAGGTGGGAGGAGCGGTTCGTCGAAAAGGAGGGATGTAGGAGGTGGTAGGGGAACGGGAATGGAGTTTCTCAATTCGATCTACTAGATCCCATTGAGTTTTGAAGTGAACGGCTTTCATATACCATTCACTGATCTTGGTTGGGACGGTGTTACGTTTTCTTCTATGTCTACCCCTATACCCGATTATCTTTCCCGAATACTTCTTCTTTTGACCATATGATAACCTTTCCATGATCTTCTACATTTGTCTCACGATCCGGACGCTGTTTCCGTTCTAGGCATAGATTGTTCTCTTGCCTCGTATCCCCGTTTCTTCCCTTCTTGATGGTTGCCACGATATGATAGCTATGACTCGACATGACTCCCTATGAGTCATTCCGCAGCAGGACACAGCTTGGTCTGTGCACCAGCAGAATACCTATTTAGACCGGCGCCCGAGTATGTAGATTCCCTAAGTAGTTTCTCCCTTGTATCTTGCGACCTAGCAGTCAATAGATCCATTGGTTTCTCCAACGCTTATTCAGTAAAGCCTCTTGGACGTTCTACTTCACCGATACCTTCTATTCGAAGGCCTAGACTCAGATCCAAGACCTCCGGCTAGTGAGGCAACGATACCTTCCGCTTGAAGGCCCAGACCCAGATCCCCTAGCAAGGGCTACGCTCGTTCCTACCCGGACCAAGCGTAACAGACGGTATCCATTGATTGGATTCGTCGCATCAGGGGTGGGGGGAGTCCTGCGGCGAAGTACGAGATGAGTACTGCCGAGTCTGCGGTTTCGTTTAATTCGGCTTGAACTGCTTTCATCTTAGACTGGTTGATATATCCAGTTATGTTGTCGTTCTTTCGTACGCGATAGGTGGCGAGCCATCCTAATGCTTGGTGTTTCTGATCTGAATGTTCGAAGTCTCCTTTGAACTTGGTGATGAAATCTGTAAAGGTTCCAAAGGTCTGCACGTCCAGTGCTTGGTTTTGGACGACGGTTGCCCAAGTCAGGGCGGATCCTTTCTTCATATACGAGAGTGCGAATGCTACCCTCTTATCGTTGTTGTCATAGACCTCCTTATTTACGAGGAGGTAGGTCCATACATTGCTAAGCCAGTCTGCCACTTTGTGAGGGGCCCCATTATATTCTTCAGGGGTGCTGAGGCGTAGCTCAACGGGTCTTGGTCTGGTGGTCATCGATGCGGGTGGGAGGAGGGAGGCGAGAACGGCGGAAAGTGGGGGTAGAGTTGGGGAAGGTGGTTGTGCAGTCGATGGAGATACTAGGTTTGAAAGCGAGGTAGCAATGGCTATCGCTTCAGGATCTGGGGGGTCTAAATTGAGATCTTCATCTATGGAAGTCTCGCTTTCTGAGGATTCTTCTTCCGGAGTCGGAGGAGTGGGGGTTCGTTGACTTCAGTAAGCTCCGAATGTGAGAGGGGGGAGCGGTCTCGGGTTTCTGGGAGGGTTGGAAATAGTGAAGGGGGAAGAGGTGCGCACTAGGTAGTGGCGCTATCAGGAAGAAGTAGTTTCTTTTGTTACGCTTGGTCCGGGTAGGAACGAGCGTAGCCCTTGAAAGAGGGTTCTGAATCTAGGCCTTCGAGCAGAAGGTATCATTGCCTCGCAAGCCGGAGGTCTTGGATCTTGTATCAGTGAAGTAGAATGTCCAAGAGGCTCATAGAGTGAACGTTGGAGAAACCAGTGGATCTATTGACAACTAGGTCGCAAGATACAAGGGAGAAACTACTTGGGGAATCCATGTACTCGGTCGCTAGTCTAAATAGGTATTCTGTTGGTGCATGGACCAAGCTGTGTCCTACTGCGGAATGACTCATAGTGAGTCATGTCAAGTCATAGCTATCATATCGTGGCAACCATCAAGGAAGGGAAGAAAAGGGGACACGAGGCAAAAGAATAGCTAGTGCCTAGAACGGAGATAGCGTCCGGGTCATGAGATAAACAGGCAAGATCATGGAAAGGTTATCATATGGTTGAGAAAGGGAATATCGGGGAAAGATAAATGAGTATCAGAGTAAGAAAGAAGAAAACGTAACAGGAAGCTCATCGAAAGCTTCGACGCCTCCGTCAGAACTTGTCGAAACCTGAGGGTTTAAGTCTTTACTTATCTTCTTTTCAACTACTTGCCACGCAATCAGAGGAACAAGATGAATCCTCCCTTATCGATGCTTTCGCTGCTGGCTTGAACTCATCCCTAGCAACCATGATTCTCTCCATGCTGGAAGTGCTATCGACTCTCGCTGAATGGTGTTCAGCAGCCTCAAAGTTTTATGGTCAGCAGCAGCGCATTGCTGCCATTCACCGACCATCAATCCATTCTTCTTTGTGGCGGGCACCTCGTCGACAACTGCTTACTCCCCCGTCTCCCAGGTGACTCATCTCAGTAAACCAGACTACGTCGTATCCCCAACTGTCCTGCATTCCCTCCCCAGCTCGGACTACCCCTATGCGATGGACTATCGTCCGTTCCCAACTGCCCTCCATATCTCTTCGTTCACCGCCGACCCCCTCAATATCTATCAATGAACGATATCCCTGTCTTCCTCTGGGACCACGATCCCTTCCCATTGAACTGATGCATACTCCTCACGACCGTCTTCCTGCCAAGACAGTCCAGTTTGCCGATGGTTCCATCCCTTCTCCCCTTTCTCTTACGGTGGGAGTTGCCACAGTTACTCCTCTCACAATCGGTGTCACAACGGTTACTCCAATCCCCTCCCCGTCCGGCGAACCCTCTTGTCTCACTGATGCTTTGACCATTGCATGGGACTCAGGCACGCCACTCTCCAGGAGATGGCTCGAGAAGTTCTGTGCTCTCCGCGCCTCCTTTCCCCCCATCTCCACTTCCCGGCACCCTCGTCTGACCTTCCGCACTCTGCGCACCTCTCTTCCCCTTTCTTCTCCCCGACGCCCTCACCTCGCCCCCTCTGGTCTTGCAACCATTCATTCCATCCTCGTCTCCTCCCCTTCTCCGTCATTGCTAGATGCCCCGCTTGCCCCTTTGCAGTCTCTGGTTCTTTCCCCAACCGTGTCTCCCCCCTTGTCGGTCACCCCATCCATCGCAGCTTCCCCAGCTCCCTTCCGTTGCCATTCCCCTCCTTTCCTGCTGGATACTCCGCCTTCACCCCTGCGGTCTCCTGTTCCTTCCCCCCGCCTAGTCCCTCTTCCCATGTCGGTCACCCCCTCCTCTGCAGCTGCCCTGGCTCCTTTCTGTTGTCTATCTCCCACACCATCCTGCCCGTCCTCTTCTCCGGCCCTCGTTGTGCTGCCTCACTTGTCCTGGGCTGACAACGATGGTGATGATGCCTTTCTCTCGGGACCCCTCCCCTTCTCGGTCCCGCTGCCTCCCCCTTTCCCCAACGATATGTTTGCATTGTACGTCGCCGATCTCGCCCTCCATCCATGCTCTCATGAGGATCACCACCATGCTTTCCTCTTTTTCTCCTCCTTGCCCTTGATGCCCTCCCCATGTTCCTCTCCCGCTCTTTCGCTGTTGCCCCCGTCGTCTCCTCGCCCCCTGTGCATTCTTGGCCTCTCCCCCGTTCTTTCCCCGTCCCCCGTCACATGATGGGTGTCTCTAGTCCATGGTTTATGGACTTGCTGTTGCCATCCCCTTCACCTGCTTTCTCCCCATTGCTGTCGCCCGTTCTTTTCTGCCCTGATTG